>JAYKKM010000159.1:37500-187500 GCA_035772405.1 Chrysogorgia sp. JL179-B06 | reverse complement strand
TACATTACATTACGTTACATTACATTACATTACATTACGTCATTACATTACATTACATTACATTACATTACGTTACATTACATTACGTTACTTTACGTTACGTTACATTACATTACGTTACATTACATTACATTACATTACATTACATTACATTACATCATTACATTACGTCATTACATTACATTATATTACATTACATTACGTCATTACATTACATTACATTACATTACATTACGTTACATTACATTACATTACATTACATTACATTACATTACATTACATTACATTACATTACATTACATTACATTACATTACATTACATTACATTACATTACATTACATTACGTTACGTTACGTTACATTACATTACATTACGTCATTACATTACATTACATTACATTACATTACATTACATTACGTTACGTTACGTTACATTACGTTACGTTACTTTACGTTACGTTACGTTACGTTACGTTACGTTACGTTACGTTACATTACATTACGTCATTACATTACATTACATTACATTACGTCATTACATTACGTTACGTTACTTTACGTTACGTTACTTTACGTTACGTTACGTTACGTTACGTTACGTTACGTTACATTACATTACGTCATTACATTACATTACATTACATTACGTTACTTTACGTTACGTTACGTTACATTACATTACATTACATTACATTACATTACGTTACGTTACATTACGTTACGTTACTTTACGTTACGTTACGTTACGTTACGTTACGTTACATTACGTTACGTTACGTTACATTACGTTAGGTTACATTACATTACGTTACGTTACGTTACGTTACGTTACATTACATTACGTTACGTTACGTTACATTACGTTACATTACATTACGTTACGTTACGTTACGTTACGTTACATTACGTTACGTTACGTTACGTTACGTTACGTTACATTACATTACATTACATTACGTCATTACATTACATTACCCAATTATTACCATGCATACATGATTAATACCATGCATACATGTAATATAATATAACACAATAAAAATACAATATACAATACAATTGGTTTCATCCCAAAAGAACGGAAGACTAGATACAAAACATCTCAAGAACGACGTGAGATAAGTTACCATTTTTATCATTTTAGAAATTAGTTTAAACAAAAAAACTTAATTTTCATTTCATAGGTACTTTAAAAAAAATCATAAATAAATTATGATGGCTACGTAGTTAACTTATTTAATTTATGTCGGCATTTCAGATCATTTCAGATCTTTTGTTTTGCAATGTAGATTCGTTCTATCAGTCTCTAGTTGATCGTTCAGGTTGTTGTATTCTAGACTATTATTAGTATGGTGTTAGTGTGAAACTTGATTAAAGCTTGAATTGAAATTACCAAGCTGCAAGACACATTTAACATTAACAGTATTAACAGTATTTTATTTGCCAATAAATACAAAACAAGAAAAAACCCAGAATAATACAAATGGCGAGGAAGCCCAAAAGAAACCAAAAGGCTTACATGGCATTGGGCTACCATATTTAAATAAACTTAATACAAGACATATTTGTTTTTCCTATTTACAATGTTAATTTTAAAACATTTTATTCATCAAGGATTATTTTCAAGATACTGTTGATTATCTTCAAAGCTTTACATGGCCTGACACCTATTTATATCAGTTACTTACTGACTCGATATAATCCTATACTATCCTACATATCCTATATTATCCTGCACATCCTATATAATCCTGCACTTTAAGATAATCGAATTCTGCTATTTGTGCCAAAAACGAAAACTGTTACTTAGGTGTGTCGATGACGTCATGAAATAACTAGGTTGTGAAGGGTCGAGAAATATTTTAGAGAGATCAGGAAATGTCTTGATCCACTGGGATTAGATTTAGCGAATGAACTGGCATTGGTTGGCAATGACAGATGGAGCATGTCGGTTTTACTTCGATTTACTTCGATTAATTCTACGACTTTTTGTGGGAAGAAATCACCTAAACTTCCATATAGGCAGTACATATATCAATCGAATCAGTACATCATTGTAACCTTTGCCCTCCATCTGAGTTTCAGTAGCTCAATAGTTAGAGCGTCTTACCGGTAATAAGAAGGTTATGAGCTTGACGAACGTCCATGTATAGAAATAATATGTATTATTAATTTCCTATAGTAATAACTTTTTACTCATGAAATAGTCATTTATTAGTAATACTTTTCTTGTATTGAAATAGTAATTGTTTAGTAATTTCTTAGTAGTAAGTTTTTTAGTAATTACTTGGTGATTTCGTAGTAAAAACGTTTCAGCAATGAAATAGTGATCTCTTATTAATTTCTTAGTAATAGTAATTACTTTAGTAATAACGTTTTTAAAGTGCTTATCTCATGTTTGGGGATTTTATCTTTTCGTAATATATTTCGGTCTTCCTGAACAAAATCATAATATATCTTGTCAGCCGAAATTTTATCTTCGTGGACTTTTTTGCTGTTAAAGTTATCGAATGTGATGTCACAAGAGGCATTTTTGTTGCAAGTAACAAAAGAAAACTGTTTTGGAATACCTCTTGTGACATCACATCCGCGAACTTTGACAGCACAAAAACTCTATGAAGATGAAATTTTCGGATTTTCCTCAGGAAGACCCAAATATTACGGATATCTAAAATCCGCAAACGTGAGATTAATAACAAATAATAATGAAATAGTAGTTTCTAAGTGGTAACATTCTAGTTATTTCTTAGTAATTGCTTTTTTACATCCGCCAGGAGGTTGTGTTTTTACGTCTGTTTGTCTGTTTGTTTGTTTGTCTATTTGTCTGTGTGTAAGCAGAATATCTCAAAAATTAATAAACAGATTTTCATGAAAGTTTGTAGAAGGGATAGTCAAATGTCAAGGACCAATTTGTTAAATTTGGATGACAATTGCATGAAATATTGATGACAATCTGTCTCTAAGCTTCTCCGTGTCGAAAAAACACTTGATTGCGGTCATTATATTATACTTATAGTATGAAACTCTTTAATATTCACAAACAAGCTGAATTTACAAAACGACGAGCTTGTCAGTCTCATTGATTATACAAAAGCCAAAAGGTGCACTCAACGGAACAAATGCAATCAAGCATTTTATTCATTCAAGAGAGACCAGTTTATAGACATGTAGGTCTGGTGAGTAATTGGCCTAGTGCAACCCGCTGGCAGAGGTATGCAGTCACTGAGTGCCTTCTAGTTATGAAATTATGAAATAGTGATTTCAATTCAACAATTAGAATAATGTATTTCATCTAGTAAAAATCTTTTATCTTCTAGACCAGAAATTGAGAACAACGTTAACTTTGGACGTGATGTATACAGGAAACCGTATTGTAGAGCATTACCGTATATTATTGGTATGGTTCTTGGATATATAATATTCAAAAAATTGGGAGAAAATGTTCGTTTAAAATGGGTGAGTGTCGATGTTCTCACTTCTGCACGTTATATATTTGTATTTTGAGAACTATAAAATACGTGAAATTTTTATAGTTTCCAGTTAAGAGTAATACTTTTTAAAACATAATTTAATTCACTAAATTCGTCTCGAAAATAATATTTTAAAATTATTAAGAGGAATAAAATGTATATATTGAGTGGTCATTATTTATGGGTGGTAGGGGGGCGGTTGTTTTTGAGGTGGGGTTACGAAATTTTAAAGGTTGCTGGTTATGTCAATTTCTGACTAGAAGAAGGAGGGGTTACGGAAAAAATGAGTCTTGATGTTTAATAAGAGAAATATATGTACACTGAAAAATAATATCTATCGCCTTCATAAACAATGCTAAATTTATCAGCTTTCATCTGAGTTCTTTATATTCAATTTTACAGAAATCTAGTGCGCCAGGTTATAGCCCGTCTTCCTGATGTAAGTTTCACTTAATAGTTCTCCGTCAAGGTCACTAATTTGTTTGTTGGAGCTTTCTTTCAACTGTTATGATGAATACTTGTCGTTTTATAATAAACTGAATTTTGAGTTATATAATCATTGTCATCTTTAGGCCATAACTGAGATAATATATTAATGTACATTGTATATATTGTTTAGGTTTTCTTTGATTTTTAATTGAGGGTTTATTAGAAGGGTTTTCATTTCAAGTTGAACTTTCTGTAATGTATATATTACTATACTAGAACTGAACATTTATATTGATTTTATGTTTTTAATATATAAAAAGAGTGTCATTAAATTTAAGTCTCCTTGAGGAGGGGTTACGATTTTTTTCAATGTCTGAAGGAGGGGTTATGAAGGTCAACAATTGCTCAAGAGAGGGGTTATGGATTTTTTTAGTTTGCGCCTGAAAAATTATCCACACCCTACCACTCCATAAATAATGACCGCTCCCAAACATTCTTTATTACAAATTTCGTTTACAAAAAGTAAATATATTAACGTTTATATAAATCTTATTATTGTATTTCAATATGATTATTATTCATTGAATATTTGTAACATTTTGACCTTGGTGTCTCCCCAGCACAGTTGAAAACTTGTAACTTTCAGCGTTCTTCCAAACGTTACTTTGATGTTTGCGATTGCCAAAGCAGAAAATGTACTTAATAGTAATCAATTTTAATTTTTCGAGTAGTATTTTAGTTTGTGTTATCTACAAGCACTAGTGACACAGTTGACAAGCAGTTGAATATTAAGCATATTACACATCAGTAAAATATGGATGGAACGGGTCTCCATCTCTTGGTTCTTTTAATTTGCTATATATAAAACGATACCTACACTGAAATGAAATAGCACTTGAGATTTTGAACCTCTGTTTGCTATCTGCAGTTTTTGCAGCCTATCGGAATCTATATGCTCTTTAAAATCAGTGGCGGCAAGTTGGTTCCGCAGTTTGTACCCAATAATTCTAAAATTCATTAATAATTCATGAGTAATTAAACCAATAGCATGTAAGCATTCGGTCACATGATGCTGTTTGGATACCCCGGTCAAACACCGCCAGACAAAAGATTTCAGCTGCATACGTAATTAAGATATTTGATCCAAACACTAGTGTTTGGATCAAATATCTTAATTACGTATGCATAATCAAGTCAGCAAACAAATTCACACACAAAATTCCTTTATTCACTCTTTGTCGTCTACCACAAATATCTAATGTTACAGCCAGTAAACACACACTTGTCCAGTTTAATACTCGCAGAAACAAAACCCTCTACCATGCATCACAATCATCTCAACTCCACTATTTAATTTATCATTATCTATTCATCGTGGAAAACCCACTTCAGTTATGCATTGTGTAATATCTCAATAGAATTCCTAATTACGATATCCTTCGTTAGAAATTCTATTCAAATCAGCAAACGAAAACATTCTCTTACCTCTCCATTCATTTCAGAAGCTATATAAACAACTCGAGCTCGTGTCCCACCGGGATATCCAAACACTCGAAAACAATGGACAAAAACACTCGCGCTGCGCGCTCGTGTTTTCACCATTATTTTCTCGTGTTTGGATATCCCGGTGAAACACTCGCTCTCGTTGTTCATATATTACTTCTAAATAGAGAAAAAATATATAATTTTAGAAATTGCATAACATACATTGTCACTCCAATCCTCTGGCGATTGACTAGTCTTGTGAAGTGACAGGTGGTTTTTACTTTTAAGTAAAAAATGGCAACAATCAAATAATGGTCACTAATTATCTCCAAGGAAACTACACACGAATTAACCAAGTCGGGATATGAAACCATGAACATAACATCAATTAATGTTGATGATGTTTGAGTAATCTTTCTAGGATGTTTTATAAGCCTGAATATATCTAAACTAGTTGTCAATTTCTCAAGATGCAAACCACTCCACGACAGTGGCGCTTACAATGTGTAATAGCCTGTTAAATTAATGCGTGTTTGAATAATTATTTAGGTAACGTAGATATAAATACTTGCTAATTTTCGCATTAAAATTTAGTCGTAAGTAAACCTGGAGTTGTGTTTATCAAGTTATTAAACAATGTATGTCTGTTTACGACACACTGTGTTGTGTTGTAATCATGTCACCATGCATCAAAGACTCGCTTTAACGCATTGTCTTAATGCCAAAGTGAGGTTTGGTGCTAAAAACAAAAGCATAATGTATCCTGCATAAGAACCAATGTCACTTTTCTCTTAAGCTTTCTATTTATTGTTTTATAATTCTGTAATTCTAATTGAAATATGATGTGCACACACAAAACCATCAGTAGTTCTCATTTACTCAATTGTCAATAAACAAGAGCTTATACCAATTGTAGCACAGCTAAAATTGGTACAAGTTCTTGGTTAAAGGTACTGATACAAAATAAATCATTCTACATATCATATTTGGCCATGTTCATGGCCCTGCACACTCGCCATGATCGTTTGTTGGTCCATCTCGTAGTCTAGATGTTACTTGTAGACTCGTACTCTCTCATACTCGTAGTTCTTTGTTACTTGTAGACTCGTACTCTCTCATACTCGTAGTTCTTTGTTACTTGTAGACTCGTACTCTCTCATACTGTTATCATTCATTTCGCTACCTAAGTAAAAATAACGCCTGTCGGGATTTGTACCCTCGCCCCTTGGCTTTCGGCCCTGTGACGGTGTTTAGTAATTTTACGTAGACTTCCCTTGTAAATTCACACATTCGGGTATATAATATACACATGTATGCAGCATATGTGATATTGTATACTCTAAGACCATGGATCTTATTTCCAAATCATATCTGCTAATTTAATATTCTTTTATATGCATTTAAATTATCCTGATAGCCTCTTTCAGAAGCAACATTATTTTTAATTTTGTACACAATAACGAGGCTATAAGGGCTAATTTATATGCATATAGTAATAATAATTACAGTGCTTGGCATTGCCACGCATTTCGCAATCTGCCTCAATGCGTTTACAAGACGAAATTAAAATAAGTTAAAATACAACAAACTATCAATCAATCAATCAATCAAAACTTTATTTAATTAAACACGTAACGCCCAAGAGCTAAACAAGCTCGTTCATAATACGTACGTGTAATTAATTATTATACAAGCAATTTAAATCCAAAAATTATAGTTATCATGAAATAATATAAAAATACTATAAATACATATGACAATTGTTAGTAAAAAGAATTACTAAAAAGATAATAATTTAAAATGTATGAATGAGTAAGGCTTTCTTAAATTCAAAAATTATTCCGTACTACATTGAATTAAAAAAATAAGTCTTAAACAGGATTTAAATTTGATAACTGACTTTGAATTTCTAATATTATATATTATAATATTATATAAACGTTGCCTGGAGTAGCATTGGTCTCACGAAGGAGCAGAAGAGGTTTCGATTTTGAGGATAGCCAGTATAGCTAATAAATTGCATCTAGGATTAGAAACCGAAGAACATGGAAGAACCTTAAATTGGCAGCAATTTTGGAATAAGGTCTATGGAGTGAACAGTGGTTAAGAGCTGTTTAATAAGCAGAATTAGTCATATGGATCAGTTTTAATAAAGATCTTAACATTATATAGAAAACGGACGCCAAAAATTATTTTGAAAAGTAGGATTGGTTCAGTTCGACTGTGGGAACAACCACAAATCAATCCATCAATAAACCATTATATATGGATGAGGAAAACCTTATCCTTTTTATCCTTTGTGTGCTCTCTTACATTTCTGTGGTAAATATATTAATTATAATTTATAAATTATTAATTATTAATTATAAAACTCTGAAAATACTGAATTGTAAATGGGCGAGAGATTGTTGGGTACATGTATTTATTGTTAAAGTTATAGAATAATGTTTTTTATTTAATTTTCGCAGTATCACACACTGTTCTTTTGGTGTCAGGCAGTTAGTACTGCTATGACCTTTCTTTATTATTATTATTTATTAGGGGTTGTTGGGTACAAGTATTTCTAGTTAAAGTAACAATGTTTTTTATTTAATTTTCGCAGTATCACACACTGTTATTTTGGTGTCTGGCAGTTGGTACTGCTATAACCTTTCTTTATTCACCGAATACCGCCATTAAGGATGACCCTCATGAATGGACGAAGGGAGAGAAAGTAATTTTTGCAAGTCTACAATGGTTCTTATACAGTATGTGCGTTGCCTGGGTGATATATGCATGCGAGTATGGCTATGCTGGTAGGTTATTATTATTATTATTATTATATAAACTTTATTAATGTGTCAATCTTACAGTAGTATACTAATCCGGGACACTAAATGGTAATGAAAACTAATGCTTACACTAAAATATTACTAATAACAATATAAAATACTATTAATGTTAGATTACACCACTTATACTACTTAATGACTAATTACTACTTGTAAAATTCATTAATAATTCATGATGAAAATTCAAAAGATATTAATATTTAATCAACACCTAACATTGATTAATAAAACATCAATGTTTTATCAAAGTTAACTTGCTGATTAATAAAACATCAATGTTTTATCAAAGTTAACTTGCTCAAATTGAGCTTTTTCGGAGCTAAAGTAATTTGTTTGTACCGTTTCTATAACTTCCAAACAAAGTAGGTATTATATATTCTACTCATTTTACAAGTTCGTTGAAACATTCGCGGTCGATGTTTATGGGCAGTTACAACGGCTCGCCATTGTAACTGCCCATGAACATCGGCCGCTCATGTTTTAACTACTACATAAAGGACAATCACTATGTTATTCAGATCCAATTAGATCTCTTTTTCTAGTAGTACTCTTAAAAGTATGGAGAGATTCAATATTTCTTTCTTCAAATGTTACTTTAGGCCATACGACTCATGGTCGAAAGTATCTTAGTGAATGTTTACAATATCGAACGGTATTGAAGCTGCTAGCTGGGAATGTAAAAGTCTGCGTTCCTTAAGTTATAAGATGAGGGTGAATTTTGAAATAAGTTTAAAATATTCTTTGGCAGTAGTTTGTGTTTGACCTTAAACATAAAGATATAGCTATAGGCGTTTTTCGTAAAGATTGTTCATCTTAGCCGATTTTACGAGATCCTCATCCGGTATTTTTCAATTACAGTAGACAGCTCTGAGCCTTTCATTTACGCGTTCGAGCTTCTTTTTATCGGTGGCTTTGAAAAAATGCCATGCCAGACTCAGTAGGTCAAATGAGGTAGAATAGCAGTTTTATAAATCTGGAGTTTTTATTTAGTTGGGATAAAGTTTTCTCAATCTCATATCAGTCCAGTTGAGCAAAATGTTTCAACTATGTCTTGTGAAATTGTCTATGAAACTCTAATGGATATAAAAACAAGCAAAGCCTCTAGCTGGACCAGATAATATTTCTGTTAAATTACTGAAAGATTCAGCTGATGCTATTTTACCCTTCTTAACCAAAATATCTATCCTTAAGTGAAGGTATCTTCCCAAACGATTGGAAGAACGCTCGAGTTTCGCCGATATTCCAAATCAGGAGACAAAGAAGAAAGAGGCAATTATCGTCCAATTATTGGTTCATCTGTTGTTTCGAAATTATATGAAAAATTAGTGTATAAACAAGTTTATAATTTCGTATTTGAAAATAATGTTCTTACACAGTTCCAGTCGGGTTTTAGAAAAGGTCACTCGACTTGTACATCTTTATTAAGTACAACTAACAACTGGTTAATCAACATGGATCGAGGCTTAATAAATGGAATTATTTTTCTAGTCTTGAAGAAAGCCTTCGATATAGTCGACCATGAGATTTTAATTAAAAAAATAGAACTATATGGCTTTAGGGAAAATTGCTTGCGATGGTTTTTTTCTTATCTGAGCAACCGTACACATGTTTGTAAAGCAGATAAAGCATACTCATCCAAAATGTATGTAAAAACAGGTGTACCACAGGGATCCGATCTAGGCCCATTACTAATTTTTACTTTACAAAAATGATTTACCAAACTGTTTAAGTAATTCCGTCCCAGCAATGTTTGCAGACGATACCAATGTTACAATATCTAGTTCCTCTATGGAGAATATTCAACTTAAGTTGAATAATAAGCTGGAAAAGTTACATCACTCGTTGCTGGCAAATAAATTGTCCCTTAATGTGAAAAAAACTGAGTACATGCTCATTGGGTCTCAACAGAGGCTGTCTCAAACAGCTTCTAAACCTAAAGTTTCAACCGGTACACAAAATATTAACCGTGTGACCTGCTCAAAAACACTAGGTGTTTTAGTCGATGAAAATATTAATTGGAAAAATCATATTGATGCCACATGCAAAAAGATTTCAAAAGCAATAGGTTTATTAAGAAGAACCAAGAACATTATTAGTTTCGCAACTTTGAAACGGGTTAGTTTGTTGTTTTGCGGTCGGTTATTATTATCCACCTCGTTAGGCAAATTGTTGTTTCGTTTCGCAAACCTGTTTAAGTACAGGAAACCTCAAAAATAACCCTAATACTGATAATACTATTATATACTAACTGAATTTTGAATTTATTAGCTTCGCCATATTAAGTAAATAGAACACATTTCCACAAAACTATTACAAAACAAATTGGACAGTACCGCAACAGCGTTGGCCAATTATATAAATCACTACAACGTATATTGAGCACTTGGTGTAATCTACTATAAAGTGGATGTGCGATTCCTGCATTTAACCGCAAGTTTTACAGTGAGTAGCATAGAGCGAAAATATTAAAAGTGAAGATTCTGTTTATTAAGTAGATCGTCCACTGTTTGCCGACCTCTTAATATATAAAACAGCGATTTTTAAATAATTCAGTTACCGGTTTGATAATTAGATCAGTCAGTCATTGCTTACCACCAAATTTACGCCAATCAACCATCTCTATCGGACAGTTTAAACATAATCTACTAATCTATTACCAGAACCTTGCAGAAACTATCTATGACATTGATGTCCCACAATCATTTAAAACGGTCTGTGTAAAATGTCATTCATGTCCTCCCTTGTCTAGTCTTTCTGTAAAACTGTGTTGTCAGTAATTTGTAAATTCTTATTGTATTTGTCATGTTACGGTTACCCGTAATGGAGCAAAAGCTCTGTGGGACTAACCTGTCACTTGTGACGAAAATGGTAAATAAAATAAATAAAATAAAATAAATAAAATAAATAAAATAAATAAAATAAATAAAATAAATAAAATAAATAAAATAAATAAAATAAATAAAATAAATAAAATAAATAAAATAAATAAAATAAATAAAATAAATAAAATAAATAAAATAAATAAAATAAATAAAATAAATAAAATAAATAAAATAAATAAAATAAATAAAATAAATAAAATAAATAAAATAAGTAAGATAAGTAAAATAAATAAAATAAATAAAATAAATAAAATAAATAAAATAAATAAAATAAATAAAATAAATAAAATAAATAAAATAAATAAAATAAATAAAATAAATAAAATAAATAAAATAAATAAAATAAATAAAATAAATAAAATAAATAAAATAAATAAAATAAATAAAATAAAATAAAGTCTACGATCCTATTAGTATTATTGCCTTTGTTTTTAGGTCTGGTAAAGAATATTCTCGCAGCAAAAGTTTGGATACCTTTAAGTCGTGTTACGTACGCTTCGTTTATCTTTCATGCGTCTGTCATGTACACATTAATTTTGAATATCGAAACACCACTTCATTTTGACGGCTTTGTATTGGTAAGTAACTGCAGGTAACTATTTAACACTTATTTACTGGAACTGAGGGATTAAACAGTATGTTTTACTGCTTTCCCGAGGTCGCAGTAAATAAGTGCTTTATTATCATACCAAGTGTCAAAGAAAAAAACAAAACGTAAAGACATGAAATATTTTATTCTTCAAACATTAAATTAAATACAATTAAACGAAAGGAGAGTTCATTCCAAAGGTCGCATTTTCACGTGGTATTTCACGTGATTTTTTCATCATTGACGGTCGAAAACATATTATTGCCCTCTCAGAGCTATTGGGAAACAGCTAAATTTCGTCACTTTCACGTGATACACTCTCTACCAATGACATACTAGAAAAAGGGAAATATAGGTGTTGGTCACAATTGCAGCATCAGTGTTGTTGCCGCCGCTAATCAATCAGCTCAGATCTACACAATCCAGTCCAATCCTTTTCATTCAATCTCATATGAATGGTTCCTTTAAGCTTCTTCTGGAGGTCCGACACTGTTATTTACCGGCTATCAACAGAAACTTTTGGAACATCCGCCATATGTTATTTACCGGCTGAGTGGTCCGTATGGAGAAATATTTTCCGAGGTCTCAAAACTACAGTGCGAGGCCGCAGGACGAAGGACGTTTTTGAGACCAAGGGAAATATTTCTCAATACGGACCCACCAAAACGGTAAATAATTTATTTATTTTTAATTAATATCCTGGCTTGTTTTGTTTGGTCGTTATCAGTATTTGTAGTGGAGAAAAAAGAAAAGTCTGCTTTTTCTTCGTCAAAGGAAATTAAG
Source organism: Chrysogorgia sp. JL179-B06 (assembly GCA_035772405.1). Taxonomy (NCBI): domain Eukaryota; kingdom Metazoa; phylum Cnidaria; class Anthozoa; order Scleralcyonacea; family Chrysogorgiidae; genus Chrysogorgia; species Chrysogorgia sp. JL179-B06. Next base: position 175,031 of record JAYKKM010000159.1, on the reverse strand, counting down.
AATTGCGCCTCTTTTCGGATAAAAAAACCACTTCGGTCTTTCAATTTGTTCAATCTCGTTTGAGTTCAAATGTTTTTAGAATATTTTACGGCTTATAAAACACATTTAAAACTAAAATTAGGTCGAACGAGCGGTCCCGTATCGACTCATACGGACCGCTCGTTAGCCAATCAGAAAGCAGGATTTGGTAGGTTACAGACCGGAAAAAGAAATCAAGGTAATATTTGGTATTTACACTCGGATTATCACGTGAAGGAAAAGTTAGGGTAAATTACGAATGTTGAATCATACAAATACTCGAGAAAACACAACATAGGGCCTTTTAAACTATATATCTGGGGGCATTAGCCCCCCCCCCCCCAGTGATCGGATTTTTCCCCCTCAGTCACCGTAAATCTGCCCATGGGAAAATTTTCTGTTTTGTTCTTCCACGTTTGCAATGATAGGGAGGAAATTTTCTCAATTGCAGAAATATGTTGAGTTTTAAAACTTTTCATCATTATAAATAATTTCTGGAACTACAAACGTTTCATTTCTACATCTACCTTCTACATTGATTATACTATCGAAATCACCAAAATGTGATTTTCTCCCTCAAAATGCAGGAAATAGAGTTGAAGAGCCTTAGAAATTAAAAAATTTCCCCCTTAAAGGCATCTCGTTTCTAAAACTGCCTGTCAATGTCTAATGACTAATGTATATAATTTTGCAAACCTAACAGTTTATGATTTATGATTTATTAATTAACTTCGCCAACAATTACAAACTACATACAGACGTACAATAACAACAAAACAAATGACAGGGACACCGCTACAGCATACCAATTACAGCGGACCCAAAGAATAAGATCTAAAATCCTAATAAATGACAATATTAAAAGCAACAAATAATAGAACGCGTAAGACTGCGGACAGTGTTACACTTACAACAAATTGTCTTATAAGTTCTTGGATCATCTGCGTTATAGTTATTATTAACAGCAGCAAAATAATAATGACGTAAGGCTATTTTAAAGGTGTTCAAATTGTACATAGTAATAACTAGTTCATCGACTAAGATATTCCAAGTTCTTATTGCTCGGACAATATAACATCTCTGGTATGTAGTAGTTTTACACCTAGGTACATAAATGAGGTTGCACAAGTGTCAAGTAAATCAATCTTCTTACTGTTACACTCTTAATGTAGCGAGTGTTCCTACGGATATAACATAACATTTTGTTGGCGCGTGCAGAATTGACATCTTGTTAAATAGTTGCCACATAGTGCTTGTGTTTCTATATATTGAATGAAGAAAATACGCCCTTTGGTGAAAGAGGGTTATTAGAGGGTGCTTTTTTGTCCTTCAGAAATGGGGCTAAATAGAAGGGGGCTAAATAGAGGAAATACGAAAAATTCACTTCTGCCTCCCCAATGAAAATTCCTTTAAAAAGGCAACACAACACTAACGCACTGTACTACAAGATGTCGGTTAGAGCGTTGGTCTAGTGATCCTGGTTCCGGGGCCGGATTTGGACATGTGGAACCTTCAGTAGTGGAGGCTCACCCTGTCCTATAATACTAAAATGGTGACAAGACGTATTGTCAGTCATCCATAAAGTATATTTTTCAAGTACAAAGAATCTGAATTAAAATGTACATCTATAAACATCATGGTCAATCTATATAAGAATCTAGTTCCTATGTGTTTCAAATATAAGAAACTAGTTCCATTTTTCAAGCCAATCTAAATAACTGCACGAAAAAATGGATTTACTCAAATTTACAATATGCGCAAATATGGAGCAAATTTATTGAAATATTACATTTACCATAGGAGTAAATTTGGCAAATGCCGCATTTACTCACTTTTGAGGAAATATGAAGTAAATGCGGCATTTACCATGTTTACTCCTATATAGTAAATGCAAGATTTGAATAAATTTGCTCCATATTTGCGTAGTTGAAATTTTGAGTAAATCCATTTTTCGTGTAGAAAATAGAGAATGCGATAAGATGAATATCGAATATCTTATATCTATTCCACTAACTATCACTCAGGCACTCACAAATACATTTTTACTTACACTTTTTTTACCGCTTTGTAACTCAGGAACCAATCAGATTGAACAAAAGCTACGTTACGACATCTTACGAGCCAAGCGTAATAATTGTTTTTTGGTTTGGCTGGTGAGCGGTTTTAACGCTACTTGTCTGAAATCTGATTGGTTCCTGAGCGGTCTTTACAAACCGGTAAGGACGGCCGGCCATTAAAAACCCGCTGAAAAGATTTAAAAATTAAGAAAACATTGAGGAAATGTGCGATATTTAGAAGAACCATATCATAAAAACCGTATTATCCTCGTTTGGTCGGTCGTTACGGTAAAATTATCTTGCCTTGGTCAATTCGCACAAACCTCGCTACGTTGTCGCTGGGTCGACTTTCAATCCTATCCCTAACCGCCCGCCTAGAGTTCAATCCTAACCCTAACCCCCCGCCTAGAATTACTTAAACCTGGTAATGCGCACTCTGTTGTTGATTTGCGTGGTTGAAGACTATATTTCGGCCATTATAATACCTCCATCAGCTGGCAAAATGCTACATATACTTAGCCTCCTCCGTAGGTAACTCTGTGGCTTCTTTTTTCCGAGTCAAATCGCTTCCAATTAGGCTGTGCGAGCAATGTCTTGGTTGGGATTGCAGGGAAGTATAGGGATTGTGAAGGGATTGATCGACGAAGAGGGGATTTCTCGGCTAAAAATAGCCAAAACAGCCTTGGAAGCTATTTGACTCGGGAAAAAGAAGCCACAGAGTTGCGGAGGAGGCTAACGTATACTCTTAAATCGTGTTTAAACAAATGGTTTTAATTGTGATGTTTGCTAATCTGTAGCATATTTATTTTTTTAGGTAAACTATTACTTATCAAGTCTTGTCTTGTCGTACGCATGCGGGTTTATTTTTACAGTTATGGTGGAACTACCATTTTCAAATTTGGAGGCTTTGTTGATGACAAAGTGAAGACCAAACAGTCGAACTTGGTTCATTAGGGTCGATATGTTATTACTTAATAGTTATTTTTGAATTGTGTAGAAAAATAAAGAACTAACAAAACTGATCTTTCCAAGTACAGAGTAGTATAGTTAAAGTACATATAACCTCTACACAAATCAAATATCTAAAAAGGTTGGTGTACTGCCGAAATAGCGTGTAAGTTGTCTACACAGTTTGTTCGGTTATTGAGATGAAGGCGAAAAAATACTGACTTTTACCGTCTTTAATTTGGTCCATTCGTTTTTTTTAACTCGTGGATATGCGAAGCATAGAAACGAGTTCCTGAAATGAGATAGGTATATGTCGCTCACTCACTCACTCACTCACTCACTCACTCACTCACTCACTCGCTCACTCGCTAGCAATCGGAAACCAATCGGATTCCATCGGCGTCACCAATTATAAATTACCAATGATCAACGCAGAATGTATAACCGAACTGGCCACGCTCGACATCACCTTGGCAACATATATACTATGACACTTTTATATCAGTGAGAGATATTATTACTCGGGCTACTGTCCGAGTCAAATTTTCGGTGGCATTCCTGTATTTTTATTATTTTTATTTTTCGTATCGACAAATTTCAAATATTGCGTCATCCCGATAGGCTTTGCGAAACCAGGCGCTGTGCGCGCCATCTTCTTTGGTCACTATTGCTCGCCTCTGGATTGTCTATACACAAACTATCCAAAGAAATATAGTAAATTTGTGACAAGATTCGTATAAGGAATGTGGCTGGCAAGCATTTTAATCATAAACACGCTCACACAGCGATCGGCTTGTGCGATTGCCAAAAGACGGTAGACCTATACTAGAAGATGACGAGCGATTTTGATATGTACGCGATCAATTGCGTGATCAAATCTATGTTTACATGTTTTATTGAATCGATCAAACTTAATATGTTTAACTGTGCTATTGCATTGTACTGGAAAATGTTGTTCAAATGCTGTTAATCGAAGAACGAATTGATGAAGTGAACTTTGAAGTGACAGGTAAACATGCTGTTGTTGTGATAATAATATATACTCGAAGAGACTCAACGACAACATATCAACACTATATGGAAATACGTTACATGTACTAAGGTAACTGTAATCCCCTCGCCCGGCGCGAAGCGCCGGCCGAAGGCCTGAGGGCGAGGGTGCTAATATCGACCGGCGTTTAGTCCCTTATCACGCGAGATGCAAGCGCTTCCTAGATCTAGGATCGAGTTTATAGGTATATATATATATATATGATCAACCGTCCTCATGCGCGGCATCGGAAAATGTGGCCCTGGTAACTAGATATAGACAGAAGCTGATTGATAGACCTCTGCATTTGAATTAATATTTAAATTGCAACCGTCTCATGCTTGCGAATGCAAAAATTGAAACGGTATTGAAACGGTTTTTTGGTGCGTTAAATTTGGCGTAATTTAAATTTAAATTGACGCCAGCGCGGCTGGTTTTTATTGCCATAAAAACCAGCCATTTCCTGATTTCAAACCGAAACTGTAGTGTTGGAAGGACAAGATAATCAAAGACAGACACAAGTAAAAGGTAAAAGGGCTATTATAATTATGTACATTGTGATTGTCACCGACTCACCGGTCTGTGTTGAGCAATTAATTTGCCTTTTCTGCATAGTTTTTTTTTGGTTAGGGTTAGCAATTTGGTTAGGATTAGGGTTAGGTTTAGGATTTTGGTGATATTTACCCGCATTTCGTTGAATTCTAAGAGACTATAGCGTCGTACGGCTACCGTACGAATAGCCATTACCTTCGGTTCAGTTCAGTTCAGTGCTTTTTGACTTGACTCGCTAATTTTAATGTAATTTAAATAATTGCACAAATCTAATAGACACATTTTGAAATACTTAACAGAGAGATTTGGGAAAATTTGAAGTTGTGTAATGTTTTGAATTTTCAAAACATATATGTACTGTATAATATTTTGACAGCTGGAATTAAATCCATGCAGTGTAAAATCAGCCATTGTGCCATCTTGTGCTAGAACAATGGCACTTTGTGGCAGCACAATGGCTTCATGGCCATTGTTCTGGCACAAGATAGCACAATGGCCAGTCCTAGCCTGTTTAAAATATATACCATTTGTTCTTTATAATACTGCAGAATAGTAAGCGGTAGTACAAATTTTGGAATTGCATGTACAGTATGTTTATTATTTGATTAAAATTATAAATACTATATGCTTGATAATTAGCCTATATATACAGTAGTTTAGGGTGAAAAAACATGCATACTATTGCTGTGTTTATATGACCTGGGCCTGGCCTACAATTTTGTAGCAATAAACAAGCATTACTATGTATACTTGTCAGTGTTAATACTTAATATATACACTGCTGTAGTGAATAAGGGAGAGCTTGGGGGAAACAGACGATACAGTATACATGGATGATTGTCAAGCAAGATCATATCCTCAGAAAAATTATTCTGTGTCCCGGACAGGGATAACTTTCTGATTTCCAGTGAGATAATCTGACCATTGAGCTACCAAGACTAAGATGGTGAGTGAACGTAACATTGATGTACTGATTCTATTGATATAACAGCAGTGTATATATTAACACATCCAATCATTAGTCATTACTGAAATATATAGTAACTGCTGTGCATAGGCAGTACATATATCATTAGAACCAGTGCATCATTGTAACCTCTCTCCATCTGAATCTCGATGGTTAGAGGCCGTCACTGGCAATAAGAAGGTTATAATTTTTTCAACCAGGAATATTATGTTTCTGACGATAATTTCCTATAATTTCCTAACTAGCATTACACAATGTAACTTGCTTCTAATACAAGAGGTACAAAATTTGGGATTTCTATATTAACCAATCAGTTTCAAGTCCCGACTTAGGAAAGATCAGTTTCCCTGACATGCATAGAGACCTCTGATTATGTATTCCTGCCAGCTCCACATCACAGTTCCAATGTGGGTAGAATTATCAACTTACTGTATATAATAGATTCTAATGGCCTCAAACAATTGGTAAAAGGTCCTACGAGAATTACTAGCGAGTCCTCAACGTTAATTGATGTTATCTGTACAAACAAACCCCAGAACATAAATAGGGTTGATGTAATCTCGGCATGTTTAAGTGACCATGAGTTGATCGGATGTGTACGTAAACTAAACAGTCACTCATTTAAACCTCGTACTATATCAAAACACGTGATTACAAGAATTATAACCAGGAGGATTTATGTTCGGATTTGCGTCAATCGGGTTTTGAACCGGTGTATTCTTCAATAACAGTTGAATCAGCTTGGGGAAGCTTTAAAAACATTTTCAACCCTGCTGTGGATAAGTATGCACCTCCAATTACAAAGAGAATACGCGGACAACCTTGTCCGTGGTTGAGAAACGACACGAAGCGTGAAATAGTTGATCGCGATCGGCTCTTGAAAAGAGCAAGAAAAACAAATACGGAGAATGATTGGAGTATATATAAACGGCAGCGAAATCGTGTGAACAACCTGGTTAAGATGAACAAAAACCGATATTATAAAGATTTGCTAAGCGAGAACTCCAGAAATCCCAAAAAGTTTTGGAGTACAATCAAAGATATTTTCCCAAGCCAGCCTTTAAATTGCACTGGTCGTTCATTCCAAATAAATGGTGAGGTAATTACGGATAACAAGTGTATAGCAAATGCTTTCGGGTCTGTTTTCTCTTCGATTATTCACAAACTGAGGGAACAATGTCTCCCATTGGTTAATTTTGCATGGAGATATCGAAAGTCATCTTGTGCACGGAATAGCTTAACTTTTAACTTTAACCCGGTTACTGAACAACTTGTGGAGAAGAAGTTGAAACAGCTTAAAAGATCAAAAGCTGCTGGTATTGACAATATTCCACCAGGAATTCTCAAGGATTGTTCATCTGTGGTCAGAAAGCCTCTAGCTCATATAATTAATATGAGTTTAATTACTGGAGAAATACCCCAAGAGTGGAAAGAAGCTAAAGTTGTCCCAGTCCATAAGAAAGGGCCTACCAATGATTTTGATAATTACCGACCTATCTCCGTATTACCGGTCATCAGTAAGATCATGGAACGGATAGTACATGAACAGTTTATGGATTATTTAGAGTCAAACAATCTGATAAATGATTCCCAATTTGGATTTCGGCAGAAACGTTCCACACAATTGGCTGTGACATTATTTCTGGATAAAGTACGTGCAAATATGGACAAGGGTCTATTAACGGGTGTGGTCTTCATTGATCTCTCGAAAGCCTTCGACACGGTGTCTCATTCCAATCTACTGAATAAATTGGAGGGGTTTGGCGTACAATCAGTTGAAATGGAATGGTTTACTAACTACCTGTTCAATCGGTCACAATTTGTCAACTTTGACGGCTCCGTATCCGAGAAATTCCAACTGACATCGGGGGTTCCGCAAGGTTCCATCTTGGGACCCCTTTTATTCATATTATACATTAATGACATTGACGATCATCTAAACAGTGCAAATATCATAAAGTATGCTGATGACACCGTCTTGTTTCTATCTGGGCGTGAGATTGATAAAATTGAAAATCAACTCACCGATGAAATGCAAGTGGTTGCTAAGTGGTTGAATGAAAACGATCTTTTGATAAATCTCAACAAAGGCAAAACTGAGTCAATGCTATTGGGTACCAACAGGAGAATCCGGAATAAGACCTTGAAAGTCCATTTCAATGATCGGCTAACAAATTTTTCAAGCAAGTATAAGTACCTGGGAGTTTTGGTGGATCAAACCGCAAACTTAAATGAGCATTTCTAATTGTCGTTCAAGAAAGCATCTGGTAGATTGAGGTTGCTGAAGAAAATACGATGGTCTCTAACAATGGATGCTGCTGAATCAATTTACAAGTGCATGATTATGCCCTTATTAGCATATGCAAGCATTGTTACTCTTAACCTGAATGCAACTCAGCTTGCACGAGTTCTAAGCCTCCAAGATCGAGCTGCTAGAATAATTGATCCAAGTCAATCTGCACATCTCAGAGTACCGGATTTGATGAACTTCGCAAAACTTCAAACTTGCCTGCTAGCAAAACAGTGCATAGACAAGAACGCTTGCAGTAATTTTAACAATTATTTTGAGCGTCTACAACATGAGAAGAACACGCGCAATAACGGATTCAGTCTCAGAATCCCAAAAATAAAACTAGAATGTACAAAATGCGCCTTTTATTATAATGGGGCAATTCAGTTTAACAAACTACCTTATGATGTCAGAGTTATTGACAGTTTCATGCTATTTAAAAGAGCATTGAAAGAACATTTTAGCTTATAGTACAAATGAACGTTAGTACTCTTAGTATACCTATAGTGTTCCCTAGTTTATATAATAATTAATATTGATCTTAATTAGTTTCTTATTTTAGTTTGCATGTTTTTTATAGATATAGTTTTTAATAGTGATACCGTACAGGACACGCGTTGATAGCAGTAATACATTACTGAAGTGTTTTATCCTGTGTAAATATTCTTTAATAATAATAATAATATATACACCAACAATTGGAGTAGAATCCCTAATACGTCTTAGTAAATCTAATTTGAATGGACCCCTACATTTGCACTATATGTATGCCATCCGTAGACATTTGAACGAATTTGATTTTTTTAAAGGACACTCATTGTATGATAGAGATGCACTTTCTTCCTTCAACAGCCATTGGTGTCTATATACAAAATACTGCATTGATTATTTCGTGAGTCATCGATATTGTGATAAAAGTAATTTCTTTCTTAGTGATAGATGGTAGAAACAGCAGTAGACCCCCCACTATTCTGTTGCTGCACTCAAAAATTAAAAAGTTTAATTGGGCTGCATGTATTTATTTTGATGTCCTATGAAACAATTAAATTCAGACAATACAAAGCTCTGAGAGATATTGTCCACTGAAAATTTATTTACTGTAGTTTGGCAAATGAAGTGGTATTATCTAATTCAAGTAATTTAGAACTAAAAGAAGTACTGTACTGTGAGTTCAAACAGCAATTGGGCGAGGGGTTGTTGCGTATACGTATTTCTAGCATTTATGATAAGCATTATTGCCTGTAGGCTGTATTGTTTATTGCGATGTCATACAAAATAAAGTCGATACTATATTCAACAGTTTATTGTATATCGTCGATCTTCAATAATAATCACTGCAGTACATTATATTCACTAGCCTCCTTCGCAGACAGCCTTTGTGGGCCATGTGCAGGTATAAAACGTCTGCGAAGGAGCTATACATTCACATATTTTGGCTAATAAATCAGAAAACATATTGCCATCAAATAATCACTTGATATTTTATAACCCTGTTTTCACTTGATATTTTACCTGTATATGCGACTCCAAAATGCTCTAGGTTATCAGTACCAGTTACAGCCAAATGATTGTCACTATAGAAGACTATAGAAGATCTTTATATCCCAGTTTGCATCTTGGACACATTGTCACGACAAACATTAGTTATAGTTCATAGTGCTATATCAATATGTTCTTTTTACAATAATATATTTTTGTAATTTCAGTTGTTCTAGCTGTCTGTTGCTTATTATCTATCAAATTAAATTTATTACGGGAACTAAAAATATCGGAAAATATATGGCCTTTATGACTAATAACTTGTATATCTTATACCATTCTTAAGTTATTGCGTAAAATGTGATTTTGAGTTAAAAGTTAAAACATCAATTCTTCCGCCTAAGCATACGGGACAAAGTCGAACCATTTGAAGACCACTAGTCTATTAGGGGAACAATGAAATACCTGTATATGGTAATTCCCCCTATAAATGGGGGTCATTAAATGGTTACAGTTTTTTTCTCAGACCCCTCAACTTCCCTACAGTCCAAGCAAAAATAAGAATTGGATGTGAATCGTATCTGGAAATCACATTGCCAACAAATTAACCGTGCTCCATCAAAACAAAATCAAACAACCCAAAAGTTCCTGCAGAGTAGCTTTCTAAGTAACCCGAGTTTACGCCTAGCGGGCGTCTTGTTATTTTTATTTTTCGGGTCGATAAATTGTAATTATTACGTCAAAACCAGGCGCTGTGCTCATCTTTATGTACTATTTAAAACACGAGCAGCAGTGTTTTATCAGATATAAAACACGAGGGCGTAGCCCGAGTGTTTTATATCTGATAAAACACGTGATGCGAGTGTTTTGAATAGCTTCAAAAACTGTGAATGAGAAACATGGATTTTAAATAGAAAATAAAATCTCTAGGGAATAGCAACTTGGTTGTCCTCTACCAAAAATTTGAATATGAATTTTAAATGCCGAGGCGTGGTAATGCCGAAGCCTACATTCTCGGCAGCGTTTGTCTTTGATATGCCTCCAAAGCGAAGATTTCGATAACCAAAAAACGAAGAGCAAGAAAAGCGTGTGAGTACGATTTTAGGACCTCCAAGGAATATAACAGAGAGGGCGAACAGTGATTTGAAAGAAGAATGTAAGGATTTAATAGACTTCAGTTCGGCTGATTTTAGATTTGACGTTCCCGACGAAATGTTGAGTAATTTCCCGATGCGTGCGAGTGAAGGTGAGAGGGTATCAAATGTTAACACGAACATGTCGAGTTGTGTCAGTGTTCAATAATTGTACTTTCAATTTTGCTGAAAAGTGATTCTTGTGAAGAGCTAGATCGTGGTAGTTCTTAAATTTGAATGTTGTTGTGCGAGAATTATCATTATGTGTTGAAACTATAATTATGTTAATGTAAAATACGATCTTTATACAAAAAATCTTTATATAAAAATCTTTATATAAAAAATCTTTATATAAAAATCTTTATACAAAAAATCTTTATATAAAAATCTTTATCTAATTTAAATAACAAAAGTCTATTGTGTGCAGAAGCATGACCAAGTGTGCTTTGGCTAGTATAAAGACACATGCACGTGATTGAATTCGTGCGCAAGATTGGATTATTGGTTTATGAATTATTAATGAGTTTTTGAAGTATGCGCCATCTTCTTTTGTCACTATTGCTCGAGTGTTCGCTCAAACTATCCAAAGGCAAAGAAATAGAGTAAATTTGTACAAGATTCATAAGGAATGTGGCTGGCAAGTATCTTGATCATAAACACGCTCACAATGCTTAATACAATCGCACATGCCGATCGCGGACAACACAGTGCATGTACTGCACTGTACTGTAATTGTATACTTTACATTCTCGGTGTCAAACCTCAAAAGCCTTGCCAATTATATTGCAAAATTCATTGTAAGTGATTATTAGCGACAACTTTGTAACTTTAAAATCTATGTTAATTAAACATTTCATTTAAAAATTGCTGATCAAATACATTTTCCCAACACAATGTCCCAGCACCCTATTTGAATATTTAGGAACGTTTCAAAGTATCACGATTCCGCTGGCATTTGAGCTAGCACTTCCTTTGCGATAGTAACTACTTATAGTTTAAAAATATAAGCCGTAATATGACTCATCCTTCTGGAAACAAAACCCGACAATGAATCAAAAGTTGAGATATAGTCCATTAGTGCATTCAAAAAATAGAGTAGATGAATGACTCGTTGTTTGGTAATTCTTCTTTGAAGACATTCAAAACAACTCTTCGGGAATTTTTTAAACATTCAACACAATCACTAGTGTGAATATTATGGGAAATGAATATTATGACTGCGAGATGCGAGCACGATTGTCGATTATTTTTGAGCGAGCGCGACCCTGGAGGCATATCGAAAAAAAATGATTTTTGTTAAACCTTTTTAGTAGAAACAGGAAACATAGCTTCAAATGTTCATCTTATTATGCTGATTAAGAATATCGCTGTTTCCACGCTTAATTCTTAGTATTTCGGCTGCTAGGGGGGGTCACAGGTTATTGCTCGTCTAACATGAAAACGAGGCTGAACTATTAACATGCGTAAAATCATCACGGGGGAAAGCTGCGAAACTGTAGAATATCGACATGACTTATTGTTGTACGGAGCATAATTATTGATGACATAATATGAATAAAATCAATAAGTCACGTGACTAGTCACGTGATCCAAAAACGCAATATTAATGTGCCTATACAATGGAAACGTACTCACAAACAATACACACATTTGTTTTGAAAATTTGATTATCTTCCCAAACAAAACTAAAATGACACGATTTTTAATTATTTACAAGTTCAAAATGCTTTCTTAAAACAACATAACTATTAAAGTTTAATAACTGTAACTAAATAATGTGAAGCTTTTCTTTTACCAACAAATAGTTAAAATATACCATCTACGCTAATGAAAATAAAGTTAATGACCATGTCAAGCTGTTCTTCTATACGACTAGGTTGAAGATTTAGTAACACTCTCAACAACATTTGTTTTGTTGTTGTATGTGATACACAATTTTTATGCATTTTTACTGCCTGCATGACACAGTTGTGCCTTAACAACAGGTATATGGTAATATCTCCTATCTCGATCAACGCTTTCAAATACCATTGTTGTTTGCATTTTTCAAGTTTCTGTATAAGTTTGCATCTTCCATTGTCACATCTTGCCACTTTCTCTTGTTGCACTTGATGCAACAATGGTCAAGTTTTATGTCTGCAATACCAACAATTTCGCCATCGATCATGGAAGTTGTGAGGTCGATAGGGATGTCCTCTGGAATGTCCAAAGTGATCTTGAAAGCTTCACTAACCCTAACCCTAACCTTAACCCTAACTGTTATGCTGCTATTTCCTTTGGCAGGATTCACGTACAGTTCGCCAGTGAATTTGTTTTTCTTCAACTTTAAATTGTTGAACTGATAGGTTTTGCCACTCTTGACTTTCTCAATATCACTCTCCCAAAGGGTGATTTTGACAGTTCCATGTTTATCCACCAATACACCATAAGCTTTCTTCAGGGAGGATTGTAATGTATTAACCACTTGCAGGAAATCCTGAAGACCTATCACTTTGGCCTTTAAAGTGATAAGTTGTTGTGGTGATATGGATGGAAGCATTGACAGGTTCAGGTCTGTTGGAAGGAGGTTTTTATTCTTAAAAGCGACGTCTTTTGGTGCCAACAACTCAAGACTAACAAAGTCACCCATTAGTATTTTAGTAGATATCCTCCCCCCCCCATATATCGTCCAAAGGGTGCCGCCGCGCGCTAATTGGTCGAGAAACGCACGTCATGCTGAGCGTGACGAACGCTGTGACGAACGGATATAGCGTGACGAACGGAAGTAATTGGCGAGAATGAATATATATATAAGTATGATATCGCCATACGACATTATAATGCTAGGGCTGTATTTGGTTTGGTCTCTTTGGCTAAACACATTGGATGAACTTAACCTATTTTTGTTCGAGACATTAGAGAAGGATTGGAACGTTTGTTGGAAGCCTTAGAAGAGAAATGAATACTCGACATTACTGTAAAGACGCCATTTACTGTAAAGACGCCATTGCGTTTGTCAGCGATAAACGAATGATTTGGGACGAGTTTGTTGAAGCAACAAGAGTGTTAAAAATCAGATGTCATAAAGATGCTCTTGAACGTTTAAGACATTTAGAAAACGCGTCTGAGTGCGTGTTGTATACGTTGTGGCAATTGTGTAATGATACGGAAAACCTAGAGATGAAGTGTATTCTAGGCTATCTCAATTATTGGAGAGAAAGTAATAAATATTGTTTTGGTATAACAAGTGTTGTGTATAACATCGTTATCGCTCTATGCGTTGTTCATAACGAAAGCGGCCAAGAGTGGGTGTTTCGCGGTCCGAACACTCGAGACGAGTTTTGTGAATGGCTGTTTCAAGAACAAAACTCCGGCAGCGTAGTAATGGCGCATAATTTCCAAGGTTATGATGGATACTTCATTCTCCAATATCTACATAAGAATGGTTTAGTACCCGAAGTAATCATTAATGGTGCCAAGATTTTAACACTCAATGTATACCATTCTTAAATATCAAGTTTGTCGCCTAGCTATGTTTTATCCCAATGAAGCTGGCAAACTTTCCAAAAACATTCGGCCTAAACGATCTTTCCAAAGGCTATTTCCCGCATCACTTTAACATCGAAACCAACCAGAATCACCAAGGTCCCCTTCCTGACGCAAGGTATTATGATCCGGATCAATGTCTCCTGGTGATCGTGCTAAATTTTACGAATGGTATGATAATCTGACAGCCAACAACTACGTTTTCGACTTTCAAGAGGAAATTCTGAAATATTGCCAATCGGACGTCGACATTCTTCGACGTTGCTGCCTTGAATTTCGCGAACTGTTTCGTTCTGTCACCGATATTGACCCATTTGAAAAATGCCTGACAATTGCCTCAACATGCAACCTAGTCTTTCGGAAGAACTTTCTTCGTGAACAGTCTGTTATTGCCCTAAAGTGGTTAGCGTACACGGCCCAGTGCAGCAATATTTCTATCCGTCACTCCCGCAATTTCGGTGAACAACGTATTGGAAAGTACCGTGTCGATGGCTATCACGTAGAATCAAACACCGTTTACGCGTTCCATGGCTGTTTTTGGCATGGCTGTATCTGTTGCTACACACGAGATACGGAAAACCCTGTCAGTCAACTGACCATGCAAGATCTACATTACGCTAGAGAAACATTAGCGCCTAGAGAAAACTGAAAAAAAACGTCAAGGCTATAATGTTTTGAGATGTGGGAATGTAATTTGAAAACGAAGTGAACTCTGAAATGAAACTGTATTTCGATAATTTTGAAATAGCGGAGCCTTTGGAACCGAGACATTCTACTTCTACGGTGGACGAACCAATGCGGCAAAGTTTTTCATGAGTGTCAACAAGACGAAGAGATTCATTACGTGGATTTTACGAGTCTCTATCCGTGGACCAATAAATACTGTTCGTATCCGCTGGGCCACCCTGAGATCATCACAGAGAACTTTGGTGATATCACGCAGTATTTTGGTTTGGTCAAATGTACCGTTCTCCCCCCACGTCAACTTTTCCACCCTGTCCTCCCGTATCGAGCTCATGGAAAACGTATGTTCCCATTGTGCCAACTTTGTGCTGATGGCTTGAATCAAGAACCATGCGACCATACAGATCAAGAGCGTGCAATTCAGGGTACTTGGGTAACGAATGAGTTACAGAAAGCGTTGGAGAAAGGTTATCGTTTGATCGACGTTCACGAAGTGTGGCACTTCCCCCGACAGAGCACCGAGCTCTTCAGTGATTATCGACACATTTTTAAAGATCAACAGGAATCCAGTGGTTTTCCCGAGGTCTGCGACACCGAGGAAAAGAAACAGCAACACATCGACGAGTACTATCAACGCAAGGTATCCTGATGGATCGGAGCAAGATAGAGAAGAATCCCGGCCTACGTGCTCTGGCAAAGTTGATGTTAAACTCATTTTGGGGGCAAGTAAAAGTAAACGCAAACGTTATGAATAAGAAAGGGGAAGATTAATTTATTTAATTGTCTTGCAGGAAAATTTGCACAGAGAACAAACATGACCAAGGTAAAGCTCATAACAAATCCCGAGGAATAGTTTGATATGTTAACAGCCGACGAGATCCTGATGACTGATGCAGCGTTTGTGAGTGATGAATTCATGGAGCTGCGGTACGAAAACAAAGAAAATCGAGCCGAATGCCAAGACCAATGTGGTGATTGCTGCGTTTACGACCGCTCACGCGAGGTTAAAACTTTACAGTACGTTGGAGCAGTTAGGCGAAAGAGTGCTTTACTACGACACGGACTCGGTGATTTACGTGAGCAAGCAAGGAGAAATGGAACCGGAGACGGGTGTTTACCTGGGCGAATTGACAGATGAACTCGATGGTAATTATATTACCACTTTTGTCTCGGGAGGTCCAAAGAACTATGCGTATGAAATGAACAATGGTAAAACGTGTTGTAAAATACGAGGAATTACTTTAAATTTTCAAACGCTGGAGACAGTTAATTTTAATGTTATGCGTGATATGGTAGTAGGAGTATCTATAGATATACCTTTTAAAATTACTAGGGACAGTGGTACGAAGCGAATTATCACAAAACAGCAACATAAAGATTATCGGGTAGTGTATAATAAACGTGTGATTATAGATAGCTTCAACACGGTTCCATATGGTTACTAATTTCGTAATATTTGTAAATAATTGTAAATAGTTTGAAATATACACACATTTGAAAATATTGAATTGAATAAGTCAATGTCTAATAATTCAATAATTTCGTCAATTTCCTGTTGTCTGAGGTCCTTGCGACTGTCCTTGCGGCTGTGCAGGTTGGTGTCCTTGCGACTCATGTTCTTGCGGCTGCGTTTGGTGTTCTTGCCGATGTGGTTGGTGTTCTTGCGGTAGAGATTCCCCTTTGTACTGCTGCCATACCTCTGGATACCTCTCCAGCACGAATTTTTTAAATTTTATAGAGTCCTGACTATCCCGTTTGACTTTTTCTCGGTACCTTCTAGCACGCTCAGCTCCTGCAGATAATTGTTGATTTCTCTCAGCCATTGCAGTCCTGAATGTTTATGGAGTGCGTGTTCGAACTGTACTTATACCTATGCATGACGTGCGTTTCTCGGCATCCGATTGGGTCTATTATGAAAAATGGCGCCAATTTTAAAAATACTTCAGCGTGACGAACGGAAGTGTGTTGAACTAATATTTTTAATTACTAAGGGTATTATCTGCGGGTGGGCGGGCTAAGTGTCATTTACATCGTGAAGAATCTGTTTCTCCAAAGCAAAGATCATCGAACTATTTCATTAAACGCCAGTTACATTGTACTAACGAAGAATGTCAGAGATGCTAGTCAAGTTATTCATTTGGCTAAGCAACTTTACCCAAATAACGTTAAATTTTTTCAACAAGCTTATCATATAGCGACGAAACAGCCTTATTCCTACATGTTTATTGACTTAACACCTACATGTCCGGATGAAACACGCCTGCGGTCTGGCATATTTCCGCAGGATAAACATTATATTTATATGCCACGAACATAAAAAGGCATAGATTAATTGGTCTTCATTTAGACATGTCAGTTCGTATGAGAAGGAACTCTGACTTTTTAAAAGTATTACAAAAGTGTTCTCCTCGCCAACGAAATCGCACACAACGATTTGCTCGAAGCTATCACGGAATGTTGTTCGAACGTCTATCTGAAAACAATTAAAGTTAATCCACGGGTGTCGAAAAGATTATCTCCATTCAAAGATCATTTACAAATTAATTGAACAGTTGGCTAGTTTTCTGATTATAAGTAATGGAACACGTTAAGACGGAATGGTTCTTGTTCCCGAACACACGACAGATAATCCATCCCAGAGACAACCATTGATACAGCGCCTTACTGCGCAAGTAAATCGCTTAGATTCGGAAATGGAAAGTTTACTTATGAGGCGGGATTTGACTGAGGATGAAAAAGCTAAAATGTATAATCAAACACTTCCACGCTACCTAAATTACTACAATAAAATAATGAGTGAACCGGTTCGTGTAAGTATCGTGCCCCCTAAACCCGTCGAACCTGAAGATACAAGGTCAAAGACAGCTGCCGAGAGTGCCGAAACAGAGCCCTCTCCTCCCGAGTTGCCTGAGGCAATGGAGACTGATATTTTGGAAAGCGTTCCCGCTACTATGAAAGCTAGAGCTAAGCAACTAGTTAAGAAGTTAAAAGACAATAAAGATCTCATTGGATGGAACGACAAAGCCCAACTAGTGTACGAGGGAAGGCCTATTCCAGGGAGCAATGTTATAGACCTTGTAAACGATGTGTTGCGTCATAGAAAGGGTTTTAATCCACATGGGTGGCCACTTTTTGCCAAAGTATTAGGAAATGTAAACATTCCGGAAGGCATGGTAAGAAATGAAAATCGTTTAAAAATGGTCAGAGTGTATAAAACCAAGGCACTCCATGAACCCTTGCAAGATAATCCACCTGCACCTTCTGAGTCCCCAGTGAGAAAAGGAGGGAGGAAACAACGTCGCAGAAGGATGAGCCATCCCTGCTGGTTCAAATGAACACGTTGTATTTATAGCTTGACGCTTGTTAATATGAATAAAATCATTGAAATAAAAAAATACTTTTGTATTATTTTTTTATTTTTATTAAACATATATTCTACATAATAAACCATTTACGAATAAAATCCCTTACAAGCATATCATTCCATTCCTTATTATCAGTAAACATGTTTACAATAGTTGACATGGGTATATTTCTACACCTCATGTGAAGAGAATAAAACAAGCAATATTGCCCACGTACACGAGACCATGGTGATTGTAAAATCTGTTCATTCCAGACAAAAGTGTTACTATTATTCTGTAAGAAAGTCTCAAAGTTTCTGCTGTAAAATTCGGGACGTTGTCCATACGAATAAAAAAACTCCCCTTTTCCATCTGAAGTTATGTAAACAGCTACCCAGTGCGTACCAGACTCATCACTACGGTCCACTTTAAGAATATAGCCTGTAGGTCTTTTCGATACACGAGCTGGTAAACGATCCGACGGCAATACATCTGTAAATACTGACTTGGTAAACGGGTCACTTTGGAGAACATTCAGGATCTGTACAGTATTCATCTTAACTGTTAAAATCTACCAGGACGTTGCGGTTGGCATCGATCTCGATAAGGTTCTGAAATTCCCCTAGCACGACGATATTTATAGCTGCGACAAGAGCCGTTCCAAATTGAATTTCCAGTGAGACATTCCCGTTCCTAATAGGCTGAAGGTGTTCTCTAATGCAAAGATCCGCTGTCAGATCAAATACAAACAATGTGTATCCATGAGGATACTCATCACGCGATATTCCATTACCGTCATTCTGAAACAGTTTATTCGTACCAGAATATAATGTCTGAAAGGCTGAGACGTAATTAGCCCCTGCCGCGTCAACAAACTTAATCTGAAGCGGTTTACTAGGCATATGTTCGCCATTTGACAACCAGTCCAAGATATGTGATATCGAAATTTTTGAAATTAAACGGATTTTTCTTGAAGGATCCATTGAAAGCGTCCGAGTCAACCATACCTATGACCAGTCGATCTGGAAGTTGCCCCTGGAAGATGTTTGGCTGATTTCCAGACATGTTTCCTCGTGGCGTAGAAAACACTTTGCATTCGACACGATCTAAAGGGTACTTGGCCGTGGCATGTTTAAGAGTCTCGGTATGACACAGGGAGCCACAGCAACTCGACGAACGCGAAAGACGCAATCTTCTATTACAACTTTATAGTCGATCAGCTCCATCAACATTCGATATCAGCGAAAACGCAGGTTTAGACCGATCTAATTTAAGTTTGATAGGTACCAGGCACGTAGCTACGGGGGGGGGGGGGGGGGGGGGGGGGGCACGGCCCCCCAAAAGTTTTTCTCGCCCCCCCAACAGAAATTTGGGAAGTGTTCGTTATAGTTAATAGACGCGAATTTACTTCAAATGCATGGTCAAAACTATGTTGAGATTCCCGGAAAGCATACAACCGTACGTACTCTCAATAATAACTTCATGTTAGCCTGCGAGCCGTCTCTCCTGTGTATGGCGTCCAAATAGGGACGCAGCCTTCTGATTGGCTTAGGTGTTAATGCGGACGTATTAATAATAAATGCTCGAATTATACAATATGGCGGAAAGAAGCAGTGATGGTATAGAAAGAGTTATCAGAGAATGATCGTATAAATTCGATGTTTCTATCCAGCTAAAATATAAGCAGCGGATGGCATTAACTAGTTTGCGTAATGTATTCGACATTCTTGCTGTATTAGTTACAACAGGTTACGGCAAAAGTTTGATATTTCAGCTTCTTAATGTCCTTCTCTCTTGGATGTTGTCGTTTGTTACTTTGTTTTTTACTTTGGCTGTTGTCGTTTGTTACTTTCTCACGGTTGAGTGAAATTTAAAACTCGCGTTGCGATGTAAAGATGGTTTGAAATTTAGACAGGAAGTCACGCTCATTGTTAGGAAACTCGTTCGATTTTGATATATATAGGCACTGAATTTCTGCTAAAAATTTTATCGAAAGACCCGGCGCTTGTTATTTGTTGTCAATGCTACATATATGTTCATTGTGCTTCACATAGGCTTAACTAGTGTTAGCTGCAACTGCTGAACGACATCCTCTGATCAAATCTTTCTTTGATACATTTGATTTGTCGTATTCGTTCATGAATGGAACAAAGCGCGCCATGCAGCTTTCTTAGACATCCAGCATGAGCGCTATCCCAACGCGCAAGCTTGCACGTTCATGTTTCTGCGTCGGTTTGATTGCATTCTTGATACTTTACAAGTCTATAGCAGCTAAATCTTTGTTAGGTACTGACAAACTAAAAATTTGTGACCATCTTAGTTTTCTTTGGTAAGCTGTATGATTACTCTGAATTTTGCACCAAATATTTTCAAAAGTCAACAGAAACTGTTTCTTCTTGTCTGATATTGCTTGCCGACCTGAGGGTTTAAGGTTGGTCAATTTCTAGTTTGACAAGGTTGTCGAATATGCTAAAGAGTTGTCCGACAAATATGTAATCGAAAATTTCGATATATGAAGCACAATCAGACAATGGCGTCTTCCGGAAAGGTTACATGGGCTAGAGACAGGAATGGCTCCGACTCCATATATTGGTCAAATTGGTCAATAAAAAGGGTTTTTAGCTCGAAATGTGGATAGAGTACTGTAACCAACCCCAAAACAACAAAGGTCCTAACCCTAACCCCCCGCCTAACGAGTTTTACGCCTAACGAGTTTTCTAACCCTAACCCGTCTAACGAGCTTTAGTCGGGAGCCATTCCTGTCTCTAGCCGAAGTAGGAAAGGTTGAGAGACGCGTATCTAACTAGCTCTGTTGGACACCCAAACGTATCCAACTTTGAAGAGCTTTCAATTTTGTTACGCCAAAATGTAGGCGAGATCTTAGCAGAATTGGATGCCCGTTTTGGTACTGATCAATCTGGCATCATGAGGGCTGCTGCTTGTTCCTTACCAAACTCTCAAAACTTTCTTAACAAACAGGAACAGAATACGCTATCTGAACTGTATGCAATAGACATCAAAGATTGTGAAATAGAAGTTTTCCGTTCGTTTATTGTTCGGCAAGATGAATCTCTGCTAGATACTTTGATCGATGATGCATGTACTGGATATCATTGACAAATATATCTTTCCCTGATGTTCACAACTTATATCAGATTCTTGTAACTATCCCTCAGACGTCGTGAAAGGTTGAGCTAATGTTCTCATCTGTGAAGAGAATAAAAACTCGTTTGCGCTCACAAATGACCATTGTCTATGCGTCTCAATAATCTTGTGCTCTTATGTCTATGACTTATCTATTGAAAAAGATATTACGGACTCGCTTTGCTACAGTGATGTATAATTGAACACTTTAAGCAGATGAAGCACCAACGCTTTCTTCTGTAATGTCAGTTGTTATCCCTGAATTGAGTTTATTGTGATGGCATCCTAATTTATAACTGCTTTTACTTTATTACATTCTATATACTGTAGACCAGCATAGGGTTCCCTAGCTTAGTAACTAGCTGGTCCTGAAGTTATGAACTAAAAAGTTGTAGTTACTTAAAATAAAAGTTGTAGTTAGTTGCAATTGCTTGTGAGTTTGGTTATTCCATTTTTATAAAAACATTTTGAGCATCTGTATTTACAGCATCTGTAAGGAAAGAGGGCGGGTCGTACTTATTCTAAGAAATTAACTTTTCAAAAATATTTATCTCTGCACTTGCCCCCCCCGAAATAAATCTTGCCCCCTTGAATTTCTTACTCTAGCTACGTGCCTGATAGGTACAGCTCCTAAAATGTAGCGGTCTTGTGCAAAGAGGTCTGAGTGGATGTTTCGCTCCATGGAAACCATTTGGCTTTCACTAGAGTGAGCATAACGTTCTTTCAGGCCCGTGTTTACATCAGCGGCATTTGCTACTGGGTCCAGAGAGTCCATTTTCCCGGCTCTGTCCTTGTATTGAAAAAATTTAGTATGGTTTCCATATATGCCCTGTACGGATACGCTGTGCTTGAAGGTGTAACTAGTTTGTTGTTTAGAAAAACTTCGACCTGAGAAAACAACGAGTGCAGCCACAAATTAACAGGTCCGACTTTTTCGTCTACGTCCAAATTGGTACCCGCATCAGCTTTTGTTATTTTCGCTCTAACGTGAATGAAACTGTTCGCGAGGTCTGTGTAGACATCAGAGTTTGCGGCACAATTAAATTCAACAGTATCGGAGGTTTGAACACTTGAGACTGCAGGATCAACACTTTCCCAATAACCCTTATTCATTTCAATCTGAGTGGGTGGTACTGAAAATAAATCAAGTTCGGACTTCCCACAGGAACATGAATCTTTATGTAAAATGTTTATCGCTTGCGACATCTTTTTCCTGGTGGGTCACCAAAAATGTTTTCGTGTGTATCAAGAGAAGATGTTTTCCGTTTACTAGCTCGGGAAGGAATGAGAGTTTTCTTCTGAGAACAAGTTTTTAAACGTTTAACAGATCTTGACTTATCAGTATTCTGTTTCCTCTTGCGATCTCCTCCAATTTTTCGTCTGATATTTTCCACTCCCTGTTTTGTGAGTTCATGAACAGCCTGCTTTCCTCGTGTTTTCACTGCTTGTTTTGCGCTCTTACCCGCGAGCATATCTTGGCCAACGCCCATGGCTGTTTCTAACACCTTTTTTCCAAAGGCGCCAATCCCTCTCTTGACCAAAGGTATAGCAAACCGAGCTATGCTCTTAAAAAAGTTTCCAAGACCATAGCCTCGCTGTATTCTTGCCCCACGAAAACCGTTCAAAGTCCCAGCCTTTTGATTTATTGAGTAATACACTTTAGAATCATTGATATTAGGTATATACGTATGCCTCATTTTTTAAATAAATGATACAGATCTTGCCAGTCTAAAGTGAAGTGTCACTATCAACTTCCCGAACTCAAATGGTAATTTTTCCTGTGTGTCATACTTTATATCTAATTCAAGTGTTTCAAACGATTTGACCATGACTGGAACATACTGCGGTGCTGAACGGTGACGCTCACGTTCTCGCCAAACGTCCCATCGCGCTTGACAACTTTCAGTAAGGAGACTTCGCTGTCGCCTACTAACTGTGGTTCCACATTCCACAATGTCGGTATATACGTACAGCGCATGAAATCCTACTTCCAAATCTATAGGTAATGGTGCCTCTGTATTCTTTACTACGACCACTTCCTTTTTCTCAAAACCGATCATATTTGCAAACCGTGTAGCAAAAGCAATTCGAGCTTTATTTTTTACTTTTACAGTAACCTTACGAGAGAGCTCACTGTAAGTTAACCAAATATCCCCTCTGGCATCAGCTTTCAACGACTTATTCACCGCAGCAATAAACAGTTTACTGTTTTGATAATACCCATGATGCGGGACAAAACAGGTCAGAAAATACCCGGAACCATTGACATCGTAGTAGATATGGTTTTCATTCTTTCTCAAATTATACCAACTGCAAGGGTACTGAAGTTCAGATAGTGCGACCTCCCAATCACCTCCAACTAGGTAAGTAGCCTTTCTTAAATGTTCGTCTTGCTTTGCTGATCCGAACTTGGTCACCAATATTAAATTTATACTTGATGGGTTTGCTTGATTTGTCACCATACAGTCTTTGCCACACGATGCTCTCGTTTTCGCGATTGACATCGGCAGGTTTCATTCCAATACTACGATGTCTCGAATGGTTGTAGGAATACAATAGTTTTTGTAGAACATCAACATACTTTAGCGTGTTGTTGGCAGTAAAGTACTTCCACATCTTTCCTTTTAGCGTTCGGTTAAAACGTTCAACAATCGATGCTTTGATTTCATTGTGCGTAGTAAAGAATAAACTATATTATCATTCTTCAGAAACGTTTGAAAGAGTCTGTTAGTAAATTCAGTTCCCTTATCAGTGTGAAGTTTTTCCGGCTTTCTGCCGCCTTTCCGTTTAATATTTTATGGAAAGCTTTTACCAAATTTTCTCCGGACTTTGTCTTCAATGGTTCTATCCATGCATATACTTAGATAATACATCAATGACTGTTAAAATGTATTTATAACCTTTGTTTGCTTCACTAATTGAATCCATAATCACTAAATCGGCCTCCCATTCTTCATCTATAGAGCCCCAACAATAATTAACTCTATTTCGCTTAAAACGATGTCGCACGGGTTTATGTAAGGTATACGTATCTTGTTGTTTTAACCATGTTTTTATTTTATTTCGCGACAGTTGGTATTTCCCGTCGTTTTTTACGACACGGTAGACAGCTTCCACACCGCCAAAACTTGCTGGACTTTCGGGATTGTAATACAGATCGTGGAGGTATTCTTCCGCCATCAATCTCAGATTTTTGAATTACTATCTTTCCAGAACAACACGCGAACATACAACGGATTCGTCTAAATCGTATGGAAGGAAACAGGACATGCTTGCACTAGGATACGCAGAATAAAATGAACAGCAACGACAGGATATAAATGCAGAACATATATATTTTATTAGAACACTTATAAATACAAATTATTTTAAACAGTTCGCTTAAATCTGGTTAACAAATGTTTAATTCTCTCATGTCATCAGCCAAGTCATCAACAGACTTTGGGTGAAGGGATCCTATGTCTTTAGTCAGGTTATCTAAAGTGTTCCCAGATAAATAGTCCTGATATGCTTTCTTACGATCGGAATTACCACTAAGGAATTCTTCTGCAGTAGCTCTAGCAATATATCGGTACAATGGAGGTTTACTAAAGAAAACATCGCAAAAGTCATAGAGAGGTGACTCTTCTTCTTCTTCTTCTACAACCTTGCACTCAAAATGGCCACAGGAGTTTTCTTTCTCGTTAGGACAGGAATAGAATGAACGATCTTTGTTGAGCCCTTCTTTCTTTACTTTCCGTAAGCAGCATGTTAGACCATGGCGACAAAACGGCTTGTTACTCTCTGTAACATCTGCCCAATGCCAAAATGAGCAGGGATTTGTTCGGTCGGAACAAACGAAGTATGGTCTTCCATAACTTTCTTTCATCTTAACTGTGTTAGTTTTCCATGGGCATGGCACGTTGGTGTATACAACAACTCTCATGGAAGAATGCTACGGCTTTCCCAAACATATAGCAATCTTCTTCTAGGGAAAGAATTCACAACTAGGTTTTTGTCCACAAAACCAAAAGAGACCGTTCTGTGTAGTTGAGGGAGACGCAGGTTTACCATGTAGACACTCCATTACAGCGATATCATAATATACTAACGCTGATGGTGGCATAGAAGTCGAGTTTATACAATCCATTTCATGTGCGCAAATGACTTCCGTTCGTCACGGCGTTCGTCACGCTGAATATTAATTACTTTATTGCCCAGACATGCCAGAGCGTTTAGCTTCACTTCCGTTCGTTCACGCTGAACACAAGTGAAGATTAGCTTCACTTCCGTTCGTTCACGCTGAACACAAGTGAAGCGATAACGATGTTATACAAAACGAAACACAACACTTGTTATACCAAAAAATTATTTATTACTTTCTCTCCAATAATTGAGATAGCCTAGAATACACTTCATCTCTGGGTTTTCCGTATCATTACACAATTGCCACAACGTATACAACACGCAGTCAGACGCGTTTTCTAAATGTCTTAAACGTTCAAGAGCATCTTTATGACATCTGATTTTTAACACTCTTGTTGCTTCAACAAACTCGTCCCAAATCATTCGTTTATCGTTGACAAACGCAATGGCGTCTTTACAGTAAAGTTCCCATCTATCTTCCTTTGCCATCATAAGACAGTCGTGTTGTCGTTGACTGGGGTGATCAATCTTGCAACCACAACAGTTTTCTTTGCAGAGTTTTTCAATTTCAGTGGCTCGGGCATCGGTGTATATTGCTTCGATAAGTGGAAACATCTTCTGGTATTCGGTAATGGAGACTTCGTCCACATGGACTTGATTTCCCCAGGTTTCGCACGAACGTTTTCCAGAGTGTCGAGTATTCATTTCTCTTCTAATGCTTCCAACAAACGTTCCAATCCTTCTCTAATGTCTCGAACAAAAATAGGTTCATCCAATGTATTTAGCCAAAGAGACCAAACCAAATGCAGCCCTAGCATTATAATGTCGTATGGCGAATATATATATATATCCATTCTCGCCAATTATTTCCGTTCGTCACGCTATATCCGTTCGTCACGGCGTTCGTCACGCTCAGCATGACGTGCGTTTCTCGACCAATCAGCGCCGGCGGCATCCCTTTGGACGGTATATGGGGGGGGGGCTCCTTCTTGTCATTCATGAACTTCTTAATTTTAACGGGGAACAACTTTTCTTCCAAATCAGCAAACGATTTTCTGTTTTGTGGTGAGAAACAAACCCCTCGCACAGATTTTTCTGAATCTGTTTGCAGGGAGAAATCAAAATTTTTTTGGTGGGCCCCGTTACAGTACAATGTATTTTTCACGATAGGATTCTGAGAAAAGCCCACGCAATTTAATAACTCTGAAAGCACCATCATAGATGTTTTGGAGAATATAAACCTACAATTATGGAAATTTCAATTTCAAAAAATATATAAAATATTTCAAAAATATTTCAAAAATATATTTGTACTGAATGAATTCACAAATATCTCACCAAAAGAAATGTGGCTGGATAAGCATCATGGGTGATGTTTTGTAAAAAACTGTCTTTCGCAGTTTGTCATAACGTTTTCAATCAGATTCCAGATGACCAATCCCTTGAGCATTTGTCCTAGTTTAAAAAGTATGACGTTTTCCGTAACACGACCGACTTAGTTGCAGTTGCAACTGGAGATGTTGCCAGTGATGTTATTAGAGAAGATCTATTGCAAGGCGAAGAAACTGGAAAGACGGTGATTAAAGAGTTTGTACAAAACAGGCTCATTAAGAAAGATGTCAAGTTTCACGACAGCATCAAGAAGCAGAAATTGAAGACCTTGGAAACGCTGTACTCTGTGTCAGTATCACTCGATAAGAGTAAGACCATTTCTATTAAGGCAGATAGAGATCTGGACGCGAGACTGCTTATTGCAAAGAGAGCTTTCCCCAATTCCCCTGTCACTTGCAACCCCATATGGAAAACTGAGGAATGCATCCAACAAATCTGACCCTGAGCAACATCCTACAAAGAAACATTTCGCAGAACCAGCCTCCTTCAAACCAGCTGGGTGAAACTTGTACTATAATCGATGGAATGGCTGCTGTGCAATCTCTAGCGAATCGCTCTGGGGCAAAGACTTTCGGAGAGTGGTATGATAATTTTTTGAAGTACATTGTCTCTCACTTTTCCGGTACCTGTACGAGAGTTGACGTGGTATTTGACCGATATATATCTTAAGAATTCCATCAAAGACGGAACCAGATCAAAGCGCAAGGAAGGGAAGAACAAAGATATA
Source organism: Chrysogorgia sp. JL179-B06 (assembly GCA_035772405.1). Classification (NCBI taxonomy): domain Eukaryota; kingdom Metazoa; phylum Cnidaria; class Anthozoa; order Scleralcyonacea; family Chrysogorgiidae; genus Chrysogorgia; species Chrysogorgia sp. JL179-B06. The sequence continues at coordinate 147,616 of JAYKKM010000159.1, read as the reverse complement.
CGAAGAAATGTAGAAAGCCGAGAACAGAAGATCGGCAAATGGGAAATATTTATCGTTATTCCTGAGAACAAGGCGAGTTTCGCCAACTTCATCTCGACAGAAATTTCTCGAAATTACCGTGCGCATCCTAGACGTCAGCTGGTAGTAAGTGGAGGGTTTACTAACATATTTGAAGTATGGTCTTCGGACGACACGAGAGAAGATTTGTCCGCGTTGGCATGCAGCCAGTCACGAAGAAGCTAACACAAGGATCGTGGTACACGCCAGAGATGCGAGTGTTAGAGGTACAAGCAGGTTAACGTTGGTTGTTTAGTCTAGTTTAGTTTAGTTTAGTTTAGTTTAGTTTATTAGATTTATCACTCTTATAGGTGAACGGAATACAGGCTAGAAGTCCAATTACAGGGGTTCCGAGGACCTACGATTTAAGGTCGTCCGAGAAGACCCGAAAGGTCTTACCATTTGCTGATATTATTGCAAAGGCAGCACTTTCTCCTCAATTATTTTTAAGACCGTGAGTGGAGATCCTGTGGTAACCACCAGACCATCGTGATACAGACCATTGTCCTCCTCGTGGCGCATATGGAAGTTCTCTGCCCAGCTGTTTGGATGTTCTCTGGAACGTCCAAACGAAAGCGATGCATACTGCATGTACCAGTGCACAAGATCCAAATGCCCGAAGAAAAAAGAAAGTCGCTGTTGGCATTTCATGCCATAACTGGCTGTGACACCGTAAGCCAGTTTGCTGGTATTGGAAAGCTCTCAGCATGGAAGATCTTCGAGGGTTGCTCACCTGGGCCGGTCAGGAAAGAGTTAAGGCAGCATTTTGTGGATACATGAAGGCAATTACTGCGCAAACCGACGATGTACCTGTGCGCGCCTATCGCTGCGGTGCTCCAATGCTTGTAATCATGGTATTGTTTACCATGACCATCACATGTTTGCCACTCAGAAGAAAGAGGAATGATTCAAGGCTAGAAAAACTGCTAATGTTTCTAGATAATTTATGTGTTCAGATGACTCTGCTTTACACCAGAGCCCACCTGTTGCAATACCGCCCCCATCCCAATTTTGATGCATCTGTTTTTAGGGTGATGTCAGGCTTCCTTCTGTAGGGGGGAAATTCCCCGCCCAAACGTTTTAAAAATGAAAATGTCTGTTACTTTTTGAAAGAAATTTCGGGTAAATTTGGGTAATATTGTTGTCGAATATTCATGAACAATTTATATAAGAACTGTTTTAATAAAGTAATTTGTTTTAACATTAACACAATATATTAGAGTTGTTTTGCAGTTGCCCGGTTCAAAATTATACTAAGGGATATATATCACATACGTAGATAGATTAAGTATTCCACAATTTCGGTGAGGAAACCGCTGAGAAATATCTAGAACCTACCACACTGCATCCGATGAACAGTCAACTCTTAATTTTTCGGGCAAAAATGTATCCCCCCTCCCCAAACAGAACTAGTCAGGTACGCCTATGGAGGCATGAGTGTGAATTTTCTTGAGCCGTCATTCTATCTTTTCCTTACGTCAAACTGCAGTCCTTTGTTATACTTCAAAGCTGCACTTTTGTCACCTTCAATCAGACGATAGTGTATGGGTCCCAGATCTACACCTGGCAAGCTTGAGACCAGAATACCTATAACCCTAGCTACCTCTCTAATAGTAGGGTATGATTATCAAGCACACGAGGCATGCTTCCTTGAGCTTTGATGCTTTTTTAGTATAGTCAGCCGAACCTGCATGGTTCTAAATCCAAGAAAAAACGATTCTTGTGTCGGGAGGAATACTGATTTGTTATGGTGGGCCACAAACCCCAAAGTACTGTCAATAAGCTTATAATTGTGTTGATGACATTAGCTGTGACAGTCATCATATGAGTGGCTTGTTAAGAAAGAATCGTCAATGTAAGGAGACGATGCAGGATGGCCCAATTATCTAAGTGTACAAAATACAGGCTTCATAAACTTAGTGAATTTCCGTGGACAGCATGCCAAACCATTTGGGAAACATGTAAACTAACACAGGTCATTATCCCATTCACATTTTAAGTATTTTTTATCTTGGCTGGCAATCGCTACCGTAGTAATAGGCATCCTTAGATCAATTGATGCCATAAAACAATTAGGTATCATCAGCCTATAACATGCAGCAATCCAAATTGATTCTATTTTAAATTGTGGTTATACGTTTGAGATTTAAGATCATTCTATATGATCCATCTTGTTTCTTTTTGGCAAAGATTGGAGAAATGCATTCCCAAGTTCATGTTTGGTTAAGAGGGCATGTTGTAAAACATGGACTGATAAAACATGGACTGGACTGGGCTGATAAAACATGGACTGATAAAACATGGACTGGTAAAACATGGACTGATAAAACATGGACTGATAAAACATGGACTGATAAAACATGGACTGGTAAAACATGGAGGGTTAGGATCTTTGTTGTTTTGGGGTTAGCGATTATTTGTTAATGTAGACATCTCATATATGTCTATACATTAACAAATAATCGCTAACCCCAAAACAACAAAGATCCTAACCCTCCATGTTTTACCAGTCCATGTTTTATCAGTCCAGTCCAGTCCATGTTTTATCAGTCCGGCCATGTTTTACAACATGCCGGTTAAGAGGGTCATAATTTTAACATGAATAATAATTTATTCTTCATAGCTAAAGCGTTTAAGGAGTACAGAATTGACGTGGTCAGTACTGAATTCGATCTTAAGACCTCGAACAGTATTCAAAACCTCTCTGAGTCAAGAGGTAATTTCTTGCCATTCGACAAAGCTAAGTGTTTTGGAATCTGACCACTTTCAAAGATTTCAACTTTAGTTAAGTATAACTTAATGCTTGCAATATTTAATGAAAATTTGGACTGTTGGAGTCACTGACTCTTTCGTTGTTGGTTCCAATTGTAGCCTTTCTTCATGATTGCGGGTGGTCTCTGGCGCTGTCCCAAGGTTTCTTGTTGTTGTTTAGGCGCAATGTTCATCAACGTTGTTGCGAGTTGGTTGCATGCATGTTCAATGCAGTGGTCTCGCTCTTGTTTTCTCGTAATTTCAAGATTATTAATTCTCCTACCATGGGACACCTTTTCCGTCTTTTTAAGAGGAAAAGATAAAACAACATTGAAACACAATGATCCACCATAAGCTCGACTCGTATACTGCTTCATATACGACGAAAGCGAATGGTATAATTGTTTTGTAATTTATAAAATATAACCACTGGTGATATTTTTCGTGTTGTTTTACCCGACTTCTTACTCGATCACTTTACCAAAACATTCCGGCATTTTCTTGTTTTATTCATTACTAATTTTCATTACTAGATTTTGTTTTCATTACTAGGATACGAGGAGATAGATAGCCTGCTATAACAACCAATCAGATTGCATAATAGCTTATAGCTAGCTAGCGGATATCTTCATATTATTCATGCAGGAACTATATAATCAGAGCTTTCATAAATAGGCGGTTACCGGCGGTTTACCGCTGCCTGTTTTTCCTCGTACCGCTGGCTATTTTTGTGTACTGTAATTTTCGGGAGACAAGCGACATTTTCTGGACACAGACGTAACCTGCTATGACAAATATTAATGAAATCTCTTCATAATAGATCCACGGTAGTTACATTGTTAGAACGCGGCTCGACAGACAGACACACAGACAGACATTACATATATCATTAAAATGCATGATGACGTAATACGAACAAATCACAACACCACCAGTTTCCATTGAAAAATTCTTTGTTAGATTTGGCTGTTAAAATATGAAGACAAGAAATTACTGGAAAAAATACACGACTACCCAGGCTTAAAAGAAAAGAAAATGTTTAAAAATTCTGAAAATAAAAAACACACGAAGCATGTTCAATGCAGATTTATTTCTTTTCGGCTTTCTTGAGTGATACACCTGACCATGCGGGTTTCTTGGCTCCAGTGGGTTCCACTTCTTTCTTTGCCCGAGGATCCATAACTGCCTTGTGAAGTTTAGGTTGGTTTTGCCAGGCTGCTTTCTCTTTCTTCTTCTCAGGATCTTCTCGTTTCATCACCGTTGTACCAATGATGTGCGAGTCGCCCTTTTTCAGATTATTAACCCATTCAGGTTGGCTCTATAAGGAAACAAGATGCCCGCTAGGCGTTAACTCGGGCTACTATTAAAAAGGCTGTTGTATTGTAAGCATTGTGAGCGTATATAAAACCACGATACTTGCCAATTACTGGCGAATAACTATGTCTGTGAATGTGTTAAAGGGACACTCCGGCCCAAATACAAATGTAGTTCATATGAAAGATCTTACTGACTTTAGATTATTTCCAAAGTTTCAGCATTCCTATCAATTTAGTTAAGAAGATGTGACTAGTTGAAGTTGGAGAGTTTGTCCAATTTCGACGCCATTTTGTTTCTCAAATATGACGTCACTGAGTGACGTGTCTCGTATTATGCCTAAGAAGCTCCTCTACTTTCCTGCATGATGAACTAAATAGTTTATTCGACTAATTTTCGTCCAAAGACCATTCACAATAACTATCTAGTGATAGTTACCATCAAAACAACTCCACTGACGATAAAGAATCACTCAATGACGTCATATTTTCAAAACCAATATGGCGTCAAAATCCACAAATTTTCAACTTCAACTAGCAATATCTTCTCAACTAAATTGATAGGAATGCTGAAACTTTGGAAATAAACTAAAGTCAGTAAGATCTTTCATATGAACTGCATTTGTATTTGGGCCGGAGTGTCCCTTTAACTTGTCCAAGAAAGAAAACTTGACTTTCAACAATTGCGTAACCGGGGTTTGAGGATATTACATATTTATGATCTTTGGAATCTCTTGAAAAGAATTGTAAAATATCTTGTCGTAAAAACATTCATGCCTTCGTCCCTTCCCCTCTGCAAAAGTTGGATTTATTATTCACAGGAAATGTCGTCAAAGCAGGGACACAGATGGAGACTCCATCTGAGTCTCGGTAGCTCAATGGTTAAGCGTCTCACCGGCAATCAGAAGGTTACAGGTTCGATTCCTGTACAGGACTCAGAAACATTTTTCTGAGGATATGAGCTTGACGATCGTCTATGTATCGTCTGTCTACTCCAAGCTCTCCCTTATTCACTACAGCAGTGTATTGACACAACATTGACAAGATTGCAATATTGCCATTGATATAATAAACAAGTAATCATATGATTTTGTTCGTGCAATTAAAGTGTCCATGAACCCAAACACGAAGTGAATAGTTGACTTGTATGATTTGAGCTTTGTGTCGATGTTCTATAAATGTTTGTTTGTCTGAAATCCTGATAAGTATGTCGTCCTTTACGGCATTTGACTTACTTTTTGCTTTCTGTCTGATAGACTGGTTGAGGATTTGAGTAAAAAGTTTACTAGAAATACGAATTCGCAATAATCCCCTCGCCCGCCTTTTCTATCCTACGGGAATTTCCCCATCCATGGTGCCCAGACCTCGCACGCCGTGGCCGTGTATTTGTGTTTTGCAAAAATTCACAATTTGCAAAAGCCCGTTTTGTCGAAGAAATGTTTGAACGTTATCTCGGCCAATATTTAACCAATTTAAACTCTGAAAAGTAAGTGTATTACCGATGAGGTTTCTCGTTGTTTTTCTTTGAAAGCACGGAACTTGTCCTCCCAAAGAGATGATTGTGCCTTCTTGACAACATCGAAGAAACCTGAACCCTTCCCTCCTGCTCCTCGACCACGTTTAGGAGCCTCAGCTGGTACTCCACCATTCTTCACGGCTTCACTGTATTCCTCTTCAGCGGAAGCGTATTCCTTACGAAGTTTATCTACCTGAGGAAATAGAAAAATTTAGGGACCGTACACAGAACGTGAATAGTACGGAATAATTTTTAGTTTGTTGTATTTTAACTTATTGTAATTCCACTTTGTAAACGCATTGAGACTTTGCGAAATGCGTGGCAATGCCAAGAACTGTAATTCTTCGTTGTTCGGAAATGTTGAGCACGCCATTTACACGATTGCTTGCCGCTTGTCAGCGGCAAGCAATCGTGTTCTTGTAGGTACTTCATGTACGGCTTCATGTAAGCCTGTCCCGGCCCAACACAACTATAATCCTAACCAAAATTTAATCCAAAACCATTTTGTGATCCTAACATGAAGTGGTAACCCGTGTTCTGGACGATCCTTTTATTAATGTTAAGGTTAGTAATAGCATTTTTACTTAGCATTCCAGTATCACGGGGGTTAGTGTTAGAAAACCCATTGGGCGGGGGGTTAGTGTTAGAAAACCTATTGGGTTTGTTTTGGGATAAGCAGTTCTATGATGTATATCATAATATAGGCATCTCTCGCGGTTACTAAAAACGATCGTCAAGAAGACGATTGCTTTCCGATGACCGGCGTGCTCACTCTCTCTCTACACCACGGATGTAACGTTACCCTTAATTGTTTACGTCGTCTCGTGAACGTTAAAATATTCTCGGTGACCCGTCATGGTGTAAGGCCAGAAAGCGAAAAAATATGCATTAGACTGGATCGAGCAACTTTTGTTTGGATCAATTGGATGCTGTGAAACTAAATGAAGCCGGGAATATTTCGCGGCGGCCATGTTGAATTTACTATCCATCTCTGATCTTTTAAGATGTTAAAATTAATCAGTTGTCGAAGGATTTCCCATAATTTAGAACACAAACTACGGCTGCATTACGGAAATATTTCAAACTACGGAAAAACCACCGTGGTCACTCCAATATGGCCGCCACGCGCTAATCGCGGCTTCATAATTACTATTTCATTTGAAATCACTTAAAACTTTGCACATTACAACACTTCGTGAAACCTAACATTATTACATCGAAATAGTGATGCCACATTAATTTACTATTTCTAATTTCTCCATTTCTAAAAATGTGTATTTTATATTTCCCGATGTCTCAAAAACGGCCCGAGGGATGTTTTTGAGACAAAGGGAAATATTTCTCAATACGCACCGACCAAAACGGTAAATACGTTATTTATTTCTCTGGCAAAAAATATACAAATATCAGCGAACACTTTAAAAAACGTTTATTGACGTTTCGGGCACAGCCCTTCTTCAGAATAATATAAGGGGGGGGGGGGGGGGGGGATAAAATCTGAGGAAGGGCTGTGCCCGAAACGTCAATAAAAGTTTTTTAAAGAAGTGTTCCTTGCTGATATATATACGTATTTTAATTGGTTCTTGCCCATGATCTATTAAAGCACAGATACATGGATGGCGTCAAATGACGTCAGCAGCTGTTTTTCTTTTTTCATGCCCCAACAGCTTTGATAAAACTTTGGGGTTGTTTTTGATTGTATAAAACAAATAGATTCCATTTTTGTTTCTCTGTTCAGTTATAGATGCCCAGAGGACGCGAGAACGTGGTAAGAACATCAGCGACCGACTCGACTATCATCTCGTGGGCCACTTATTTCTTCTTACCACGTTCTGACGTCATCTGTGCATCTATAACTGAACAGACAACGGCAAAATGGAATCTATTTGTTAATTATATATAATCTCATATATAGTGCTACATTTCCACAAAGGTCGAATCTCGCCTAACGCAGAATGTTTTGCCCTAACTTACACCCGCCTGATCATTTTTTACTTTGGATAAAAATTCAAATGAAAGATCGTTGAAAGCAACTTTAAACAAGAACATCATCGACGGCAGTAATTCCTATTTTCTTTCAATAATAAAAATGCAAACTTATTCAACTGCGATGAGAATGTCATGTACTTACCTCTTGGTGATTAAGTTTTATCTTGATCTCGACGTCCTTTTGTTGTTTAGCCAAAGTTGTTGTCGCGTTCTCTGCATTGCGCACGCGTGTGCGAAGGGATCGCACTTTCAGGTCCATGGCACTCACGTCCGCAGTGGATGCCCCGGATGAAGCGGTAGGCTGTGCAGGCTTACTCTTGGCTTCCTTCTCTTCAGCAAGTTCATACAAGCGGTCAATAAGAGAGTCGATGATACGACCTAAACAAAGATCAATGACACATTCGAACTTACGATGTCACATGTCTAATCTTTCAAAAACCTTTGAAACAACTGATCAAATAGATATCGGCCGATAATAGTCGTCTTTACTTCCTGTTTTATAAATAGAAGAGACCCTGGTAGTTTTCCAATCGTCTGGAAAATGCCCTAGGTTAGGGACTGATTAAATATATACGTTAAGTAATGAGCTACCGACACTTGAGAATGTTGTAGTCGTATACATATATTTTATCGGGTCCAGAGGACCTGGAAGCATTGACATTGTTTATACATGCTGACTTCAGACAGTGAAATTTCAGGAAAAGAGAAAGCTTGCTTTATATATTTATATGAAAATTAAGTTTGTCTTATTTAAAGTGGCACTACGATGATAATTCACCCCGTTTCTTAGATTTTCTTTAGCATAAAATAGTATTTCTATTTAAAAAATACCATTTAAAAAATGGTATTTTGTAGTAAGTATTTTGAGCTCTGAGATCACTATTATTTAGGCCACCATTACTAAGAACGTGTACCAAATGAGAGGTAATATTGTTTGTGACGTCAGACTCTAAATGCTACGCCTGAATTTCGGTCGAGGTTACTTGTTTTCTTGTTTTCTTCGAGAAGTAGATGAAATGTCCAGCCTTTTAGATGAAGAATTTGAAAAAAGGACCTTGATCACTATGAATTTACTTGAAGAATTAGCCATGTCCAGTCTTCGCGTTGAGAGTCTGACGTCACTTCCTTACGCTGGTCAGGAACATGATCGATTAATGGCGGACATAACAACACCAGATTCGGAGTCAGAAAAATAATGCTTGCCATCGTCGAATCGCAATTTAACGGTTTCGACCTAGTAATAATTAGCAGCTCTGCTTTATAAATACGTAAAAATATGGATAGGTAAAAATGTGATCGTAGTACCACTTGAAATGCACTCCGAAAATGATTAGGAATGGTAATTTAGAGTTCTTTCGTATCTCTCGTCGTTATTGAGATATTTAAGCCCGCCGCACACGAGAGGAAATAGCTTAGCAAATGGCCTGGCAAGGCAGTTTGCTCACCTGTTTCTTCTCGTGTGCGGCGGAGTTTTCGTGATAATTTCGCCACGCAAGGCCGAGAGGAAAATATCTGTCATGTTTGATATTTTTGGCCTCGAAAGACAGATTCCTCACCGTGTGCGGTGAACGTGTGAATCGGGTTCAGCCAGATTAATCAATTAGCCAATGAAATTGGATTACTTGTTCACGTGATTTCTAAGTTGAAGATGGCGGAGACTTTGCCGAGCGAAATCATGCTGGAGGAGAAGCTTGTTGAGCTATGGCCAGATTATGGCTGTTTATACGATGTGAGAACCCCGGATTTTAAAAACAGGAATAAAAGACAAGTGGCGATTGAAGAGATTGAGACAAAGCTAGCTCAGAACGGTATGTAATACTCGGGAATACTCATTTTTGCAACTCTGTTCTGTAGAACTTAATTTTAATAGTAATTCTATGTGACAACGTGGCCGTGTTTTATTGCTAGCATGGAACATCGTCTGGGCTTCGGATTAAATGGGGTCCGCTATCTTCAACCGAAGTCTCCGCCACCTTCAACAATCACGTGAGCAAGTAATCCAATTTCATTGGCTAATTGAATAATCTGGCTGAGCCCACGGTGAGGAATCTGTCTTTCGAGACAAAAAATATCAAACATGACAGATATTTTCCTCTCGGCCTTGCGTGGCGAAATTCTCACGAAAACAGCCGGAAAACTCCGCCGCACACGAAAGGAAACAGCTGAGTAAACTGCCAGGCCATTTGCTAACCTGTTTCCTCTCGTGTGCGGCGGGCTTTATAGACTTATGTGATATGCAAATGAGATGACCTATGTTCCCTTTTAGATATTTGATTTGTATTTCTACACTTCCTACGCTATGCCTGCCCGTTTGTAGCAATATTCAATCCGATAAAATATGCATTCAATCTAATCCACAAATGTTGTTTAATTCAATCACACGTCAATTTTACTATGCAATGCAAACAATAATTTATAGTTTAATGTAAACAACAACAAATATTTTATTCAATCCAATCCAAAAAAATATTCATTCAATTCAATCCAAAAAGATATTCATTCAATACAATCCACAAAATATTCATTCAATCCAATCCACAAAATATTCATTCAATCTTCCTGGGGCGAGCGCGGTCGTACCAGTGTGCCGACGGTGGAGGCTAAAGGGATGACTCAAAAGGACCTTTTCGGTTCCAGTCTCCCTCGGCCGTATTTTCATTCACGTCAAAAACAAGATGATAACCATTAGCTGACCATCCAGGCATCACTACCCATCACTACCCATCACTAGGCATCACTACCCATCACCAGGCATCACTACCCATCACTACCCATCACTAGGCATCACTACCCATCACTACCCATCACCAGGCATCACTACCCATCACTACCCATCACCAGGCATCACTACCCATCACTACCCATCACTAGATATCACTAACCATCACTACCCATCACCAGGCATCACTACCCATCACTACCCATCACTACCCATCACCAGGCATCACTACCCATCACTACCCATCACCAGGTATCACTACCCATCACTAACCATCACTACCCATCACTAACCATCACTAACCATCACTAACCATGACTACCCATCACTAACCATGACTACCCACCACTAGACATCACTCCCATCACTACCCATCACTACCCATCACTATCATCACTACCCATCACTACCCATCACTAGGCATCACTACCCATCTCATCACTAACCGTCACTACCCATCACTACTCATCACTACCCATCACTAGGCATCACTACTCATCACTACCCATCACTACCCATCACTACCCATCACTACCCATCACTACCCATCACTAGGCATCACTACCGATCACTACCCATCACTAGGCATCACTACCCATCACTAGGCATCACTACTACCCATCACTACCCATCACTAGACATCACTAGGCATCACTAGGTAGTGATGGGTAGTGATGGTTAGTGATGGGTAGTGATGCCTAGTGATGTCTAGTGATGGGTAGTGATGGGTAGTGATGGGTAGTAGTGATGCCTAGTGATGGGTAGTGATGCCTAGTGATGGGTAGTGATGGGTAGTGATGCCTAGTGATGAGTAGTGATGGGTAGTGATGCCTAGTGATGGGTAGTGATGGGTAGTGATGGTTAGTGACGGTTTAGTGATGAGGATGGGTAGTGATGGTTTAGTGATGGGTAGTGATGCCTGGTGATGGGTAGTGATGCCTAGTGATGGGTAGTGATGGGTAGTGATGCCTGGTGATGGGTAGTGATAGTATTCGGATGTTGTCTGCTCCTTGACCTCAAGTGTGTTACATATGTCAACACGGCGGTCAGATAAAAGTTTGAGATCTGAAGGAGCTAGTGTTTTCTCGTAGCATACGGATAGATTAACCAAAGCGATTGACTTCAGGACTAAATTGGAATTGCTTTATCCAGAATATCTCAGTCCTTCCTGAATATTCAGAATATAATAGCCCAGTGATTATTTTCGGATCTATATGGGTAGTGATGGGTAGTGATGGGTAGTGATGCCTAGTGATGCCTGGTGATGGGTAGTGATGCCTGGTGATAGGTAGTAATGGGTAGTGATGCCTGGTGATGGGTAGTGATGGGTAGTGATGCCTGGTGATGGGTAGTGATGGGTAGTGATGCCTGGTGATGCCTAGCGATGGGTAGTGATGGGTAGTGATGGGTAGTGATGGGTAGTGATGCCTAGTAATGGGTAGTGATGGGTAGTGATGCCTGGATGGTCAGCTAATGGTTATCATCATGTTTTTGACGTGAACGAAAATACGGCCGAGGGAGACTGGAACCGAAAAGGTACGACCGCGCTCGCCCCAGGAAGATTGAATGAATATTTTGTGGATTGGATTGAATGAATATTTTTTTGGATTGAATTGAATGAATATTTTTTTGGATTGGATTGAATAAAATATGTGTTGTTGTTTACATTAAACTATAAATTATTGTTTGCATTGCATAGTAAAATTGACGTTGTGATTGAATTAAAACAACATTTGTGGATTAGATTGAATGCATATTTTATCGGATTGAATATTGCTAACAAACGGGCAGGCATATACGCAGCACAACACGTTTTATAATTCATTTAGTTTAATATGGTTATATATTATATAGAAAACCTAGGAAAGAACACTCACGTTTTCGATCGTCATCAATCTTATCAAAAACCGTATGTGGTCCGTCCGTCTTATCATCAGCTTTGCTAGGAGCAGGAGGCTGTTCTTCCTCCTCCTCCTCTTCTACTTCTTCTTCCTGTTGCTGTTGGCGTTCTTCTTGTTCACGACGTTTGCGTTCTTCTTCTTCTTTCTTATGTTTTTGCTTTTCTTCTTGTTCCTTCTGTTCTCGTTCCTCTTGTTCTTGCCTAAATATAAACATTTATCTTCACTATTCATTTATTATTTACCGTCTCCAGCACCACTGATATGTACTATTTACAACAAGAGCGAAAGTGTTGTATTGGGATACACAAGCTTGAGCCGAAGGCGAGAGATTGTATATTCGATACAATACGGACGCGAATGTTGTAAATAGATGTGATACGAATGCATGTAAACGTTCATATTAATAGAAAATTCGTAAAGATATTAAATAATTTGGCTGAGAAAATCGAACAAAACGTTTATGTAAATCAGGATATATATATATATATATATATATATATATATATATATATATATATATATATTATATATATATATATATATATATATATATATATATATATATATATATTATATATATAAATTATATATATATATATATATATATATATATATATATATATATATATATATATATATATATATATATATATATATATATATATATATATATATATATATATAGTTAAAAATGGTTTATTTACAATTAAAAGTTAAAAAACATTTACTCGAGTTTCACGCTCAAGGCGATCATCAGCGTGAAACTCGAGTAAATGTTTTCGAGTAAACTCGAGTAAATGTTTTTCACGCGATCTTGAGCGTGAAACTCGAGTAAATGTTTTTAACTTTTAATTGTAAATAACCCATTTTTAACTATATCATTGCTCACAATTTTACTGTGTTGAGCTCTCTTGCTGACTAGAAAACTTCTACTCACACACATATATATATATATATATATATATATATATATATATATATATATATATAAATATATATATATATATATATATATATATATATATATATATATATATATTATATATATATATATAAATATATATATATATATATATATATATATATATATATATATATATATATATAGTATATATATATATATATATATATATATATATATATATATATATATATATATATATATATATATATATATATATTATATATATATATATATATATATATATATATATATATATTATATATATATATATATATATATATATATATATATATATATATATATATTATATATATACGTGTAGGTTTTGGTCTACGAAATGCAAAGAGTGCTCAACAACATATAGTTAGAGCAAATAATAGATTTTCGCTTACCTCAAAACTGCCTGAAGATTCTTTTACAGATGAAACAAGTTGTAGCAGACCAGTTTTGAGGTAAGCGAAAATATATATATATATATATATATATATATATATATATATATATATATATTATATATATATATATATATATATATATATTTATATATATATATATATATATATATATATATATATATATATATATATATATATATATATATATTATATATAAGAATCTTTTAAAAACTGATCAACTTGCTCATTATTGAAAATTAATTTACCGTAGAATTCCTCGCAGAAATCGCTGAAAATGCGATTCTAAAGTTTTACAAAATCAGCTTTTGATAGAAACAAACCTTTAACGACAATTTAGCTTGGACATGGGGAAAATATAGCAGGGGATTTGCTATACAGTACCTGGCAGAGCTCCGACAGGAGCCAGGTCGTAGCAAAAGAGAAATTACTTTATTTTTATTTAGTTTTACCTTACCTTCGACTACTTCCAGTATCCTCACCTAAAATAATGAAGAAAATAAATAATCAAGCCTTTCATGGTGTCATTAAGTGACTAGGGCGGGGGGGGCGGGTGCACCCATCACCCCCCTGCTACAACTAAATAAGGGAACGTTCATTATTTATTGCTGGGGTTGGTACCGAGACAAATGGGTAAGACAAATGTTTGGTGGTAAAAGGTTGGGGTAAATTGTTTTTTGTTTGCATTAGAAATTATCGGGTAAAATATTTTAAAACAAAAGAAATAAAATAATATAAATCAGTGTTTAATGTCTATAATAATAAGTGATACGATATAAAACAGAGAGATTGTTGTTCGAAGACATTTGTCAATGTCACCTCTTGTTAAATAATATTTTAGATGGATCTCATACTATATGAACTAAATTTTAACACTAGAAATATCAGATAAATATCTAAATGTTATGATAATAGCAAGGACGAGACAGTAGGCCAATATACATGTATTCAGTATAACATGTATATGATTGCACCACTTGAATAATTCAGTGTTTGAAAGGGTGGGTAACTTGTTTCTTTCGGTACAAACCCCTGCAATAAATAGTGAATGCTCATTTTTAAACATTCTATATAAGGTAAGTAGTGCTATCTAATTAGATACATTGAATTTTAAATGAGGTATTAAATTGTGCTTATTTTCCCCAATAATTCCCTGAAGATTATCAAAGACCCCAACTTTGAGTGTCTATTAGAAATAGAGACGTATAAATAACAAAGAAAACCGACTTAATTATGCATTAATAGCAACCAGACGCTATGCTGTTTCAGGACCGTCGGAAGCAAATTCATATTGAGGGGCTGAAAAAGGTTAGTGACCGCATTTCTAGGTTCGGGGGTATTCCTCAGTAAACTTTTGAAATATAGAACCTTTGGAAATATCATTTCCTGCAATTTGAGGAAATGTTTTCGGCTCATTTTGCGGCAGGTATAGTAAAATTTATATAAAAATAAAGAATCACATCAACATATTTTTTTTCAAAAGAATGTTAGAAATTTTTTGGCAAATTATTGGGGGGGGGGGGGGGCTACACTTACACATACCACTCTCTCTCTTTTTTCTTCTGTCTTCACGTGCCTGTTGCCTTTCTGCATCAGCTTTGCTGCTTCGTCGTCCCGCTGTTTTCGTCTATCCTCACGCTCCCGTTTCCTTTGGTCTCTTTGCTGGGCTGAGTCGTCCTAGAAAACAAATGATGCACCATGTAAATTCAAAACTCTATCTCGCAATTTGATTGGCTCCTCTACTACTAGGCTATCACTTCATATTCTAGCAGTAGAGAAAAAACAAGATTGCAACATGTTTTTTTTAGGCCGAAAAACACTGAAAATCGATCGGGTTTTATAAAGAAAGCTCGAAACTAACTAAGTGTTTGGCTATATACTGTATAATAAAACAAGTATAATAAACCATTCGCTGTCGTCGTACAAGTGTTTGGCTAACTGTATAATAAAACAAGTATTACCATCGCTCTCGTCGCACGTATATTTAACAATTAGTCAATGAGGGCAAAGCCCGAGTTGACCATTGCTCCTTAGTTATAATTTCTGAGCTTAAACGAGTTCTGATTGGCTGACTGGCCAGTAAAAATCATACTTGAAAAAGTGTTTTTTGTAACCAGGACTATTATTTATTCGTTCCAGTCCCCTCTCGGAATCATCATTTTGATGGTTTTTAAAACATGACGATTTTTTTTCAAAATGGGCGACTATTTATTATAGCTAAAAAATCGTCGAAAAGGCTCAAAAAACTTAGCATAAAGAACATTGTATATATCAGATTTCTCTCAAGATAGAACTGTCTAAGGGTAAGGAAGTTGTTTATCGTATAATTATATTGTATATTTACGTCCGTTTTGATCGTTAGTGTGTTTTTGAAAGCTGTCAAGCGTGAAGAAAACATCGAGCATAACACAGTTCAAACTGTCTGTTTAAAACTTTCTCAATTGAATATTCAGTTTCAGGCCTGAAAATTATACTAAAACAATTAATCACCTCGGACTTCGGTGACTAATTGTTAAATAGACAACGAGGGCTGGTTGTCTAATTGTTCTAGTATCAACCATAAAATAACCTTTCTTTAACGTAAAAAAAAGACTTTCAAACATTTTTCCAAATTTTTCTGATTCACCTTTTTGTTTGTAGAAGTCTCCCATTCAAAATGTAGAGTTGCTCGATTGGCACATGATAAAACAATCGCTCACAAAAAAGAGGATTGTAATTACCTTTGCTTCGAATTTGGTGTAGATAATATATACTCCCAGGCATAAGCGAATTCATTTTCTTATTCGGAAAATGTCACCTGAACAATTTGCCATTACTTTCGGGCCAATGTTTTCATGATTTCATCACTCGTCTATAAATTTTAGCGGGTAAGCCATGTTTGGCCTAGATTTTCAGGCTTTGCTTGCAGCGTGAATTATGTCGTGGCTTCTGATTGGTCAGGAAGGAAATATTCCAGTTATAAGGTTTGTGATTGGATAACGCTACTAGTGGTCTATCACCAATGGACCACTAGTAGCTCAGGCAATCAGAATGCCGAATTTGTAATAGAGCATTAGTTGGTTGATACTAAGAACTCATATCCTAGAGTAGAGGTTTTATAAAGAAACCCCCCGAACTAAGTGTTTGGATATAATATAATAAAACAATTATACCATTCGCTCTCGTCGCATATGAAACTAATAGCCAACTCGGGATTCGCGCTTCGTTGGCTGAGCTCATATACGACTCGAGCATGGTATCCATTGTTTGACTTGTATGGTACGACTATATATTAAATTATGCTGTAAATAACTTTACATTTATGACTATGAAGAGGCGCATTGTATAAACCATTAGGTGAGAGTTGACAAAGAAGTTGCTCTTTGGACCTGGTTTAATACGCGCCAGATGTTACGGAATTAGCGTCTTGACAGATGTAGTGTGAAACCAAGTAAATAGCATGGCGAGCTTGGATGTGCTCTGTCCTTTTGCTACGGTATATATCGCATTTTTGGTTTAAATGTAACTTATCTCGAAAATACAAATATAAGCATAATCAGCCGCGTGCAGTTTTAGGGTAAACTATTTCTAGTTATTTATTTTTTCCGGTCCGTATCCTACCAAATTCTGCTTTCTTGTTGGCTAACGAGCGGTCCGTATATGAGCCCATACCTGTACGGACCGCTCGTACGGACCGCTCGTACGGACCGCTCGTACGGACCGCTCGACATAATTTCAGTTAAATGCGTTTTATAAGCCGTGAAATATTCTAAAAACATTTGAAAACGAACTCAAACGAGATTGAATATATTGAAAGACATATAAGTGAGTTTTTTTTAATCCGGAAGAGACTTAACCCAGCTCAATTTCCTTTGACGAAGGTAAAAGCAGACTTTCTTTTTTTGTCCACTGACTAGAAATATGTAATACTGATGACGAACAAAAAAACAAGCGCGTGGGTATTAAGGAAAAAATAAATAAATAATTTACCGTTTTGGTCCGTCCGTATTGAGAAATATTTCCCTTAGTCTCGGCCTGCGGCCTCGGGCCGTTTTTGAAACTTCGGGAAATATTTCTCCACACGGACCTCCCAGCCGGTAAATAAGATATATATTTATAGAACTCAGTGTTCAGCACTGAGGCTGGTGTCAACATGGAGTCAGATAACAATGCAAAATATGTAGATTGCAAAGAAATGTCGGTTTTGAAAAAATAATGATCATTCAGCTCAAGGGCGTACTGTACGCAGCATCTTTCAAACGGGGTTCGTTTTACCTCTCATGAAATTATTTCGGGGTGGGTCAGGGGAGTAACAGCAAGCGGACTTCTTCCCGATATGTTATACACTGAAAGTCTGAAAACGCTTTTGATTTGAATTGTTTGTTTTACAAAAACTCAAGGTTTTTAAACAGGAATGTAAAAATTCCCATCCATGCACATGATGACGACCGGGTCTATTTATTATTACAGTTTCTGTCTTTCTGACTTATAATGTACACATTTTTGTTGTTTTTGTATAATTTTGTTACTAATTGATCCAAAAAGGGGGTGCGACTCACCCACAGACCCCCCTGTGTATGCCCCTGATCAGCTCATTCCCTTTGTCCCTTGCCAGGAAGTAACCTCCATCAATACCACCAGCTCTGCTGCTGTTTGTTTAAAAATGGTGCAATATACAGGAAACTATATATGGAGCTATGGTGAAATGCAGCACACTAAAACATTTGGCCATGTAATATGTATAATCCATGGCGACAGTCAGGCCAGATAAAGCTTATAGGTTGCATAAGTATCATAGCCAATATCTTTTATATAAAAAATTGATAAAATTGAGAAATGTTTCCAATTGTTAATGCTTAACACCTTACCAACTAATTATACTTGCATGTTTATTATTGACCTATGCAGTTGGTTTAATTGGATTTATGCAACAAATTATATTAAAATAGATGCACAGCATTTTTTTCAGGGAGCCTAGGGCACACAATAGAAGAGGCTTGTCAGAGCAGCCAATCAGTGCACCAGTAGGCCCATCAGAAGCAGGTGGGTGGCGGGTGGTTGGTAGCTGGGCAGGCTACAGCATTTTTTATTGTAAAACACTTATTTACTTTTTTAATGGCATTAAATCGTCCATATTAGCAAATTATGTTGATGTGATTCTTCATTTTTATATTAAAATTTGAACTATGCCTGCTGAAAAATGAGCTGAAAACATTCACTCAAATTGCAGGAAATGGTGTTTCCGAGGTTCAATATTTCCCTATACCCCTGGACCCCCTAGTGTTAGTAGTCATTAATTTTGGATGGCCACGCCCTTTCAGCCTCTCCAATATAAAGTTGCTTACAATGGCCCTGAGCAATATGATGCGATCGGGTTTCCCTCCCTGCAAGATGGTTATATTTAAAGAAGTGGCACAGTGCGATATTTTAAGTGGAATGTGTGGGGGGGGGGGGGGGGGGGGGGGGGGGGGGGGGGGTAAAATCTGAAATAAAATCTATCATTAGGGTGGTCTTGGGGGACATGCTCCCCAGGAAATTTTGGAAAGTTCCCCCACTTTTCTTCAAGACCAATTTTGAAAATGGCGGGCCAGGTATGCTTGGCAGGGGACAGGGTTACTTTCAGGGGGGTTGGTCAAAGCAGGGCATTTGTCCCCCCCCCCCAATTTTCATTATGGGGTGTTTTACCCCATCTTGTTATATTTTCTGAAAGAAACCAAGGGTTAGGGGTGGATGGGAGTCCACATAGAGATTATGTGGGTCCACATAATACTTTGGTGACTTAGACATAGTTCATGACTTAGTTTTAGGGTTAGGGACTGGTCATAAATTAACAGGGGGGGTTGGAGGTTTGAAGTAAAAAGTTACCTCCCCCCCTTGGCAATATCATGTATATCAGTGTCATGATCCCTCCCCTTGCACAAAATAGCTCCTTCTAAAATAAACATTCGTACTGAAGCATATCTGTTAAAAATAATTATACTGGTTAATTTTGCTCATGAATTTTTAAAATGTATGTAAAATGACATTTGACTTTAGGATATATAAAACATGTGTTGTTTTATGTATTTTTTGAATAAATTCATATGTTACCATTAATTGGAATTTTGAGTAAAGTGAAACTAATACAGTGTGAGCTTAAATTTATGTGCAAAATATAACGGGGCGTTATGCGGTTCGCTTGTTTGTGAACTACTGCGGGCCGCGCGCAACGCCGTTTCTGACGAACAAGCTGGCCCGGATGGCTTTAGTTCCTGAATCTTTGCAAATTCAAATGAACAAAACATCAGAAGAAACAAAATATATTTCTTTACTAGTCACTCATCAAACGCTTCCATTCGCAAACTTATTCGCGCTGTCTCAGCAGCATAACCCGGCCTTCCACGCTTCGGAGGCGAAGCACCATCGTAGCAGCTTCTATGTATCGAAAAGATTACTATAGTAAATGATCAATTTTACGAAAAATATCACAATAATTGATCACTCAGGTATATTTACTTCTTAGAAAACTTGAAAATGGATAATTTATAAGAAGGATTGATCAAATATCGACGGATTCGTTTGTGAACTGAAATAGGTGTCGCATAAAATGGCCGCCAAGAAGAAAACAAGCGCGCAAAGCACTATGATTTTACAGAGTTTTCATATAATGTTGTACTTTAGAAACTATATTCATTATTCAACCAATGAATTTAAAATATGTACTAAATATTAAGTCAAACAAGAGTACAAGACAACAGGATGAATAGAAGCATTTAGATTTTAGGCATATTTATTGCTGCTTCATTAGACAATTACTAAATGAAGTCATAGAGTCCTCTGCTTATGTGTCTGTTCTGTACTGAGTACGATTGTTTAACCTTATTTGAGTCCTCTTTTCTTAGATCTATGTCATAATATTTGATTGCCTTGCAAAAAGCCTCTGCTTCTGAAGTCGCTGTATTGAAACATCCATTCAAATATTGGAGATATCAAGCTAGTTAAAGACTTTCGGCGCTTTCTCGATATATGAACAAACCGAAATTCAAACCAATCGCTAACCCTAATCCTAACCCTAACCCAAATCCTAACCCTAAAACTGACTTGGGTTGATGTTATAATGCTTTTACATTTCAGTTGCTCATATATCGAGAAAGGGCCAGACTTTCAGTGTATTTATCAGCTGCATATATTGAGTTAATGCTGACTTGTAAATTTGGTTACAGTATTACAAAATAAAATTATTATTAAAATTTCAGTATTATCAGATTGGAAATATAAGAAGCCCCTGCTGAGCAAATGAAGCAAAACAAAATAATCCTACTTTTACCCCTTATGTTTCCATTGACACATTCATTATCAAATACAACAAAATCATACAATTAACCTAGCTAAAACGAGCCTACTTGATTTGCACAATCTATTTCCTTGACTGGTTTAGCTAGGCAATTGTACAGATCTATACACTTTGCCCAGCCCAATTATTGCAATGAGTATGACAGCTAAAGCTCTGTCTGCTATTTTACACAAGTAAACTTCAGTTTTGACTTCAAAACCTTACCAAAATAGGCATGCTGTTGCAGGTGAAAATGTATATAAAACATATAGAGGTTTTTGACTAGTTAGAGTAGCAATTATTGAATTCAGACTTGTGGCAATGGAATGTATGACTGTAGATCACATCTATACACATCTGTTGTTCCGCAAAGATGTTAGGTGCCATCTTGAATGCATGTTACATACTGGAAGAATTTGATAGCACTTTTGGGTGATTACTACACTTGTTCAACATTTAATAGGATACCATGTTTAAGGAGGGAGATCGATTGGAGAACATATCACAAAAATACTTGCAAAATACAGAACAGATATAAATACAGAACAGACATATACAGTACGTCAAAAACGCTGTCAGAATACAATATATAAACCGCTGCCAAGTCTTCTAGTATTGACATAAGACTGGCTAGCCTTTTAGAAACTCGACGTCAGACACACTTTCATCAACAGAAATGTAGTACATTATTAAATAAAAGGTGTCACTGTCGGTCAAGTTGCGGGATTAATTCTGTTTTCAACATGCAAATTAAGCACAAATTTACAGCGAAACTATAAACAAATGGTCGCTACGGCTAACGTTTAGCCAGTGCTATGCGATACAAATGTTTCCAACGGTTAAATAGCAGGCAAAGTACCTGAAATATTTAACATCTGCCAGTCTATGACAGCCATTAAACGAACTATACTTGCTAAACCGCTACATATAATAATAATAAATTACATATGTACTTACATCTTCACCTTCATCGGCTTTTTTCGATCGTCGACCTGAAATTGAACAGAGCGCATTTCAACATACATAAAAGCTTCAACATTATAAACCAATCTACGCTCTCAAAATGGTATACACTCACTACTCATCCTTCAACGATGTTAAATGTCACGTTTTAAGAATGGATTCTGTGACGCGCAACGGTTTTTAATAGACAAGTGGGAAGATCAAGCCAAGTATACCCAGACACAAACGGGATTTTTATCGGCGAATAAACTGCGCACGTCTTCAGAAAATCCAAAGTTGCTGCGGTGGAGGAGTTGCCTTCGACAAGGAATAGCAAGATAATGAGAAATGCCTAGCGTTCCCACATGTAAGCCCTCTGCTATCCACGTCTCACTTACTGTTTAATTTTCAACCTACTGTTGATTAGTACCGCCCATCTCACAAGCCTTTCCCTAATAGCCTTCTCTGTTTACCGCTACGAAACACATTTCTTACCTACGGTTGAAATAACGATGAAAACAGTTCACGACCTAGCAGAGGAAAACATTGTGGGTGCTAACTTGGAGTTTAAGCCAAGGAAAAATGCGAAAATTTTATCATAATATTGCTTTGCTTTCTGTCTCGCTGTCAATAGTTGTGAACAAACATAGATAATAACGATGCCAAGAGATCTAATGTGATTGGGTCGATCTTCACAATTACATTTCATAACATGCTTTAAACAGCCTCTTGCAATGTTATCATTAAAACGATAGTTTAATTCCTGTTTTAATGTTATACAGGCGATGTTATTCCATATATTGAAGTAAAAAGACCAGTGTTGACATCTTACGAATGCAAACATGCCTTTGTGTTTTTCCTATATAAATAGAGGCGAAGATACTGAACTAAGAAAGCAGCCGGTTTCTACCATTTTTCTATTGATGTTACACGTTTCGTACGGTGTCACATTCATCACGGATAAAGAATTAAGAAAGACAAAAATTAAATTAACAGTACAACGGGCTACACTACAGTATGACCAAGGCTTCTGAATCACATTGTGCAACACATTGAATTAGTTGATTACTATATAAACCTTGGAGGTTTACAAAATGAATAGCAAAAATGGAGATTCCCCATGCAGCCTTACCTTAAGATTCCACAAAAATGTAAAATGTTCTATATTCAAATAATACTCAATTGTTATAAAAAACAGATTTTTTACTGAGACAAATCTGACGATGATAGCATGAATTATTTACCAGTTTGGTGACACTTCTGGTCTAAATTTACGTATTTTAGGAATACCTCAAATCGTGTGCTATCTGACGCTGAAACCGAGAAAGTTTGTTAGGTCTGTATATATCTCAAGTTGACAAAAACAATCTTGATTTTTTAGTGGGTGTCCGGGCAGGCCCCACCGCCATTAGGCACAGACAGATTGTGCTCGGCAACTGTTTGGCAACTTTTTGGATTTTGAGCAACTTTTTTGTAAACGAGCAACTTCGAGCAACTTTTCCTAAAATTAGCATTATTTTGAGAGGATTTTTTCCGAATTTGCCAGCAACTTTTTTCATTTTGAGCAAATTTTTTAGCAAATTTTCGGCCTTTTGGAGCAACTTTTTGGCATTTTTTTGAGCAACTTTTTCGCAATTTACTAGCACAATCTGTCTGTGCCTACCCTGCAACCGAAGTAGAATTGAATTATTTAGTGTGATCGGGCGTTGCACAATACTGAACACACCCTTCTGCAAACTTGTCTTGCAATTTTCCGGGTAAAATTAGCGACTCCGGGCGCATGCTTGAATGAATGAATGAATGAACTTTATTTAGACACGGGGGTCTCTTCATAAAATATGCTCTTCCAGAGAGCCGTGTACAAGTTAAAAATAACATACAATATAGCAACTGGATAAAAATTTTAAGAACTATAATTTACATTTAATATCATAAAAATTAACTATATACTATACTAAACTTAAACTATATATACTAAAATAATACCAGCAAAGTACTATATTTAAATATTGTTAAAAGGTCAATTTACTTTTAAAAGTTTCAATGTTTTCTAAAAGTCTTATTTCGATAGGTATAGAATTCCAGGCAAACTGCTCCATTATTAGGCCAGACTATTTTTTTAGAAATTTAGTATTGGGTTTGGGAATACTTAAATTAACATAATTACCCCTAATAATTGTGATCATGAGCTGTGTCCCTTCTAGAAAATTCATCCGAGAGATAAGAAGGGACCAGGTTATGTGTTACTTTGAACATTAACACTGCCTTATTCAATGACCACCGATCTTCTAGTTTTTGCCAGCCTAATTGTTCCCGTACTTCAGTTGATCTAATTTCGTAGCCAGATCGCGTAATTATTCTTCCTGCCCTATTTTGCAGTTTTTGTAATTTATCTTTAAGACTTTTATTACAATTATCCCATACCGAAGAGCAATAATCAAAAGTGAGGTTGAAATAGTGGTATACAAATACTTTGGTTAATGAGTCCCTGGGTTATAAATCCCGAATCCTTCGCAATACCACCAAGGCCTCTTTTAAACCTTTCCACAAATGCTGTCTATATGGTCATGCCAATTTAGGCTGCTGATCAATAACAACCCCTAGTATTTTTTTTAAATTTGACTCTCTTCAATTTAACATTCCCTATTAAAAGATTAGGATCAGCAGTTAATTTGTCAATTCGTTTTTGCAGACCCAATTATCATATATTCGCTCTTAACTGTATTTAAGCTAAGACGATTTGCTTTCAACCAGTTCATTTAATCCTGCTAAATCATTATTAATTCTGTTTTCAAGCATGGAGATATTAGAGTCCCCTAACGTTATACTGGTATCGTCTGCGTACATACTCGGAGTTGTATATGGGACAGGCAGCCAGGCAAATCATTTATGAAAATAAGAAAAAGAAGAGGCCCTAGTATAGAGCCTTGCGGCACTCCACATTTAATAGTTCGTGCACTGGACAAAACCCCATTTACAAAACTGTGCTGTGATCTGTTTGAAAGGTATGAGTGAAAACCAACTCAACTCATTTCTTATATATATTCCATAGAATTTCATTTTCTTTAATAGGATGTTGTGATCGACCAGTATCAAAAGCTTTTCTTCAAGTCAACAAACACCGCGATGTTAACTTTACCATTATCCATATTATTAACTCTTTCCCTACGGCTGAAAAACATCAAAAATTGAACGACCACGTTGTTCTATTGATATCTCTTGAAATAACCATAACTGTTGCGACAAGCTATACATTTTCTGGAAGCCCAATAAACCGGCTTTTACTTGTTCTTTTAAATTTCCCGAACAAAACACATTATGTTAATATAAATTAGCATTAATTATCATAAATCAGGTTGAAAAATTTACATTTTTCCAGAAAAGGCCATCTTGCACGCCCGCGTAGCATCTTGAAAACTCAAAAAGGCCACCAATCGAGAGTTGTTTATGAAATCAAATCAAACTTGGCGTGGTGCGTGGATTTCATGTTCCTGGCGCTTGTCGAATTTAAATTTTTAATCCTTGCGTTACGTGTGCCGTGTTTTTCGATTGACGACTTTGCGGGTCATCAACGACCCATTTTAAAACTGCGCCCGTAATGAAGAGTTAAGCCACAACATATTGTCCTTAAGTAAGGCTGTTAATGTAGAGTGTAAAGTTACCGGCGTTCAATCCTTGTCACAAACACAAAGCTAGCTGAACTTTGCAAGGCCGAGTTGCGCAAAAAGTGCATTGCTAGTGTAACAACCACCCCCGGGCCACTGCAACGTACATTTCATTTTCACCCCGCAGCAAACTTGTATACTTACAACTTCAGTCTTGTGTCGCAACAATTTTCGCCGGTGTGCCATATATTGTTCAAAATGTGCCATTGTTCAGGAAACTTGTTTCAACATCTCCGTCGCCCAATCCCTAAAACGCCTTCGCAGGCTACTCCGCCGAGTGCCATCAGCCTAGAGTTTTGATTTTCGTTTTTTTCTGGAGAATTCACGTAGCTTATTGAATTAGCGAATTTGGACCCAGCCCGGTAACCGAGTTTTTAAAAGATATTCACAAAAATCGAGTTTTCATACTTGTTGGAGGATATTCAGAAAGATATGAGGAGGGCGAGATAATTTTTTTTCTTTTATCCCATATCGAAAGATAACGGACGACAATGATTCAGGTTATCAACTTTGACAGTGCAATTGCACACTTTACGAGAATGTTTACAACCTTAAACTACTATATTCCTGCTATTTAAGTTACGTACTTTGATCTAAAAGATACTTATTTTTAACAACCTTAAACTACTATATTCTGACTATTTAAGTTACGTTCTTTGATCTAAAAGGTACTTATTTTTAACAACCTTAAACTACTATATTCTGACTATTTAAGTTACGTTCTTTGATCTAAAAGATACTTATTTTTGACAACCTCAAACTACTATATTCTGACTATTTAAGTTACGTTCTTTGATCTAAAAGGTACTTATTTTTACAACCTTAAACTACTATATTCTGACTATTTAAGTTACGTTCTTTGATCTAAAAGGTACTTATTTTTAACAACCTTAAACTACTATATTCCTGCTATTTAAGTTACGTACTTTGATCTAAAAGGTACTTATTTTTAACAACCTTAAACTACTATATTCCGGCTATTTAAGTTACGTACTTTGATCGAAAAGCTTTTTATTGCCAATGTCCTTTAATAATTGACACACGATATATGGAGTGGAATGTTTTCTAGTTTGTTATCCCTTATCTCAGTTATTATTTTGCTAGTTATCCTTCACCCATACATAAATGCGCGAGTAACTAATTTAATTACTGCGCAATATGATATACAAGAAAGCCACGCATGTCTATCATGTGATTGCATGCGCGCATACCAGTCGGTGACTGCCACTGAGACGCGTTTCGATACTTTTCTGAAATATCTATCATGCATTTCAATCACCTTGTCATGTTGTCATGTGATGAAGACAAGCATATGACTGTAATATTTGCAAAAGTGAAACACATAAATTAAATCCTACATTACAGTAGAATAAAAATCAAAAAGTGAAAATTATACCTAGTCTAAAGCTACGGATACACGGGCAATATTTTGCTCGCGACGGTAACGCAATGGCAATAAAATCGTTGCGTTGCCGTCGCGAGGACGAAATTGCTCGTCTATCATGTCTCGCGACGACAACGCAAAGACTCCCGCAATCGTTGCCGAAAGTTCAAACCATTGGAATTTCGGTCAGGCTAGAATTTCGGCAACGATTGCCGTAATTGCGTAAGCGTTATTTTTAACCAGCCAATCGGAAAGTGCCATAACGATATGAGCCCACGATATGACTGCCACCCAAACCGAAGCTCTTTCAAACATGGTTCGAATTGATAAGGAAAGTGGTCAAAATATTGGTACAAATGTGCCCCAGTGTGAACAAATATTTGATAAAATATCCAATGAAGACATCCAAACATTAATAGAATATTATCGGGATAATCCTGTCCTGTGGAACGGTTCACATCCGCATAGTAGAAATAGAGAGATAAAGGCAATAGCGAAGACAGAATTGGTAACATTGCCTATTTCTCTTACACATTTTGTCTTCTTCGTCATCAAGCAAAAGTAGTGTCACTATTAGCCAGTTTTCGTTTGTTGCCATCTGGCTGATTGGCATGAAATGTTTCGAAAATAATTGCAGGTGTAGCCACTTATGCACTAGTCAGTGGAAAGCCCCGCACCCCCATACCCGGGGAATGCCGGGGAATAGCCGGGATTTATAGGTGGATTAGACCATCTTTTACGCCACGGTACCGGGGACTTTAGACAACAATAGCTACATATGTCATTACGACCGGGGACTATTGGCGGGGCATCACCGGGGTTTTGTTTTCGAAGTGCAACGTTGGAAGACTGGGTTCGAATGCTGAATGGAGTCACAGCAGGCAATTTGTTTTTAACATCTAGCTATTTGTGTTGTTTGCATTGTAAACCATCTAATACGTTTTATTAAAAATATGTGTCTATAGTATTGGAAAAGTTAAAAAATGATATGTATTTTTATATGTAGTACTGGATCTTTTTAATATTTACACTTTTTCGACATGAATTATTTATAGTATTGCGTGCGATTATTAAAATCCATGGTATTGTGCTTCAGCCTTCAGGTGCTACTTCAGTACAGAGATCACAAAAAAACATACAAATTATTGTTTGAATTATTTCTGATGGCTCTCGTTTATATGGCCCTAGGGGGCAGGGGCATTAATTGTGTTTAGATGCGTGAGAATGCCACGTATAGCGGGGAATTAGATCAATTTAGCACGGTAGGAAGGTGCGGGGCTTTCCACTGACTAGTGCATTACGCGCGACGGCAACGCAATGATTTTATTGCCATTGCGTTACCGTCGCGAGCAAAATATTGCCCGTGTATCCGTAGTCTAAGGCTTACGATCATAGGCGAATTCCGACAAATTATCTCTATTAATTTGGGAAAATTAATTAAATGGTCGACATGTCTTAAATTATTCTAATATTTGAATGCTACTTAATGACATTATACTGGGATAGTTATATATGTTGTTCTTCGTTTACCAATGGTCAGTGGCATATATATATATATATATAGTCAGGGTCCGGGCATCAGCTGACAGCTGTCAACATGGCCATATATTATCTGGCAAACGTTATCTCGTATATTCAGCTTGAATATACATAATAAATTTGTTTTTCGTTAATCGCCTTTCCTTCCTTCTCTTCGCCGGGCAACGCATTCCCCATGCACGGGAGATCTATCCACGCGGTCTAAATTTGGAAAATCTGTGTTACTTTACCAGTACAGTAATTAAATAATTCGACTCCCACACACTGTCGCGGCTGAAAATACGAGAAAAGTGTCAAATTACAGGAAATAAGCTTTCAGAGACAGTCTAGAGACTGAAATACGAAAATACGCTTTCAGATGTCCATGATCCCTAAAGTACATGTTTCAACGAATTAATATGCATACATGGGTATTTAATAACAGATATACTAGAAATACGCATCCGCAGTAACTCCTCGCCTAGTCGGGTTAGGGTAAAACGCGGATGCGGATGGGCGGATGGCGGACGGACGGACGGACGGATGAGAGGGTAAAAGACGGATGAGAGGGTAAAAGGCGGATGAGAGGGTAAAAGGCGGATGAGAGGGTAAAAGGCGGATGAGAGGATAAAAGGCGGATGAGAGGGTAAAAGGCGGATAAGAGGGTAAAAGGCGGATGAGAGGGTAAAAGGCTGATGAGAGGTTAAAACGCGGATGAGAGGGTAAAAGGTGGATGAGAGGGTCAAAATAAAACGCGGGATTACAGGGTAAAAGGTCAAAGTTAACTCCATGCGGGTGAGTTATTTTACAGGAGTTATTTTAAACTTCTGCTTTTTGGAGTACCGTAACTCCGCGCAAGTGATATTGGGATTACGCAAGCTCTTGTAGAGGAGTTAACACTTGTCGGAGTTATTTAAACTCTATTTTGGGGGTGAATTCCTGAGATAAGATCTCAATCATAACAAACACGATCAAAATACACGCGTAAACAACAATTTATGTTTTTGTGTTCTTTTATTTATGTTTTATTAAATAATATTTAATGATTAAATTTTTAATACAGACCGCTAAGGCCCGGTTCAATCGGTCGAACTTCTCATTTTTCCGAACTCCGAAACCTGTAAAATGCCCGGCAGTATTATCGGACAAACCATCAATGGGATATTTATTATATGGATTTGTAAAGTTTTTTAAAGCCATTTAAATCTATCTTCCGGGGGGTACTGCTTTAATCTGATTGGAAAAAAAATTACAAACAGAAAATTGAGGAGCCTCAAAAACATTATGTATAACTAATATGACAGAAAAGTACGTTGCTTAAAGTTATTCGTCGCTGCTGTCTCGCTTAAATCGCTTCGAAGCTTGACGAACCAGCAGAACCGACTTCAGGGCAATATGGCCATCACCGAACGAAAAGGAGCAGTTGTTGAAAACAGCTCCTGAGAACATGGAACTTGATGCCAGTTTTGAAAGGGAGGACGAATTGGTAATAAAAAACACGTTATTCGGGTCTTGTCGATGGCACGATGCTTTCATTTCCTTCAACGTGTTTACCGCTCAACGTCTGGGATATATATTTCTGTTGCTGTTCGGGACGCTTCAGAATTAACTGTCAAAAGACTTCAAATTTATTTGTCCAGCCAACTCAATCATGTTTAAAGGGTCGACATTCTCGTGGCTTATAGTGTTTTTTTTGGTGTCTACATTTTGCGAAAAATTTCGACGAGTTTCGTACGTAGAATACCCTTGATGCAACTTCTGGTGTCTTGAAGTTGAAAATTTGGAAAATTAAATTAAATGCGTGCAACAGGCGCTAAAAAATAACATTGAAATTGTTTCAGTCTTCGTCACTACAAATGTTGGACTTCTTTAAAGTAATAGGCAATGTTAAATACAAACGTAACTTGAACTAAAATCATAATAATATACTAATATGCGAAAATTCAAACTATTATTTATTTATTATTCATACCGCCCTGGTAACCTTCTAAATTTCATTGTGGACTAAAATGAATATAACTAGAAGTTACTATCGAGAAAGAGCATGTTTAAATTTATACTGCAGCTCTTCAATCTCTTAACGAGATTGGTTAGCTCTTCAGTTTGACGCAAATTGGGATGAACAGAGCGAAAGATGAATATCTCTGGTCTGTATAGGCACTTCATTTTGCCTATAGTGAAATTTTAGAATGTAGCCAAGGTGTTGCTACTACATGAACCAGTGTGTTAATCGAAGATGAATGTCATTTGAGAGAGAGTAGAGATCTTTAGAGATCTTTATCTTTATGTCCAATAATCGGTGCGTGGTATCGATATCCATACGCAACTAGCCTGAATCAAACCACAGTCTCATGAATGCACATATACTCTTTTGCGGCGTAACAAGTTAAAAAGGCGCCGCGCGACACGTCATTACCCTGGGAACGGGGGCACGCGAGGATGTGATACACGTCTCATATCCATGTTGACATATTGTTTATTGCGCGGCTTCAGATGTTTTAGCGACACAAAACATTTTACGTTTATTATGTTATTACGGCTTTACTATTTAAGTATTGGAGCACCTTTTATACTCAAACGCGTTTTACCTTCTCATCCGCGTTTTAACCTCTCATCCGCCTTTTACCCTCTCATCCGCTTTTTAACCTCTCATCCGCCTTTTACCCTCTCATGCCGCCTTTTACCCTCTCATCCGCCCTTTTACCCTCTCATCCGCCTTTCACCCTCTCATCCGCCTTTTACCCTCTCATCCGCCTTTTACCCTCTTATCCGCCTTTTACCCTCTCATCCGTCTTTTACCCTCTCATCCGTCCGTCCGTCCGTCCGCCATCCGCCCATCCGCATCCGCGTTTTACCCTAACCCTCGCCTAGTCGCCTACCTTAGATTTCATCCAACCGCTGCGGGATTTTCCCTATCCATCAGTTGAGATGACACATCCGGGGGGTTAGGGTTAGAAAACTCGTTAGTCGGGGTTTAGGGCACAGAATAAGTATTAGGACCTTTGTTGTTTTGGGAGCCAATCTGAAAGTTTGTTAAAGATCTTGTAACGAGGGTGCAACGTGTCAGCTATTTGCGCGTTAATTCACTCCATTTGCTCGTCATGAATACCTTCTATTTGCGCCTCCTTGTAAGGAATACGACTAGATACCCCTATCATCTAGCCACGACCATCACAAATTGGGTTATGCATTAAATAAATTAATATTGCAAGATTACGTCATCATTTATTCGCGCAAGTTATACGCTCATGATCGCAGCCCGCCCGTACGTGCTGTATGTGATTGTACAATTTTTACTGATACTAAATAATTGTTAAGTATCGATTAAAAAAATGATTCTAAATTTATCATTTATATAGACACGGAGCGAGGGGAATTCGAGGACATTGGCAACAAAAATTAAGTTTGTCTAATATGTCAGTAGCAACTTTTACAACTTTTCCGTATTTTACTTCGTTTTTGAAATATTTCAGTTCGTTTGATATGTGAATGAGATCTTTGACGTCATGTGCATGAGGGTAGAGAATGTTCACTGATTAATTAAAATGTCTTATATCTCAGTGATTGCTAAGTTTACAACGTTCATTATCATGAGGATTTATTATACGCACATTTTCAAGTAAATTTGTTGAGCAAACTTAATTGAAGATGTAACCATAATAATTCCATTAGACGATGCGAAATTCCTTAGATCTTTATCCCGTTATCAGAAATCATCGTTGATGGGATTCCTAGCTCTTCGACCAATGAAACGTTTGAGACTTCGGATGAAGGCTTCGGTGGTTGCATCAGGTGTCATGTCTATGTGTACTGCACCACTACAGGCGCAAGTATACAGGACATTGTACGTTTTGGAGTGTGCATGTCACTAGTTCCAGTGTAGATATTCTTTACAAACAACGGGCCGGCGTAGTCGACACCAACTCTGGTAAAAGCAGCGACTTTACCCAAGAGATAGTCAGGTAGTGGTGGTGCAGGTGGTACTCCATATAAGATTTTCCTTCTAATTTCCTGCATGCAGACGAGACATCGGGATAAAATCTTCTTGACAACTTGTCGCCCTTTAACAATTCAGAATTTGGACCTTAACTGCGTCAGGGTTTCTCCAACTCCGTTATGCATCACATCTTGGTGGTTGCGAATTACGACAAGCTTTGTGAACTGATCACTGGGAAGCAACATTGGAAACTTTGTAGGGAAGTGACGATCTTTCATTTCGCCCATGGCAACGTATGATTCCATCATTGTCTTCAAATTCAGTGACTGTTTCATTTTCTGGTACTTTTTCATTTTCACAATTGTAGCTTGAGACTCCTAATTTATCCACAACATTTCAGCAGCTTTAACCTCTTCTGCATGTGGTGATCAATCAAGCCGTTGGGTCAGACTTTGCTAAACGACTATTCAGGTTGTTCATGAATCGTAAACTCTGAGAAGTCTAACAACTCTGCTGTAGTTTGAGGCTTTCAACGCAGCTTCCAGACTTTAATTGGTACTTGACATGTGTGATGTTGACATTGACGTTCACAGTGGAAGTTGACTTGGGAGGACTTCAACTCCGAGTCGTCAATTTGGTCGTCGGAAGAGTTGGTCTGGCCAATGCTCGATAGACATCTTCAGAAAATCATGACCATGCCACCATGTTTGGTCTGCAACTAACTGAGTTGCTGTCGCTCCGCGTGATGCAATGTCAGCTGGATTCTGTTTACTATGGCAATATCTCCACAGTTCAGGTGAAGTCAATCTTCGAATCTCTCTTATTCGATTTTCTACGAACTGCTTATATTCTTTATTGGTACTTCTTATCCAACTGAGCACGACAGTGGAATCTGACCAGTGCGTCACTCAATCAATTTTCTTGACATCATTCAAGGCTTTCTTTACACTCTCGGATAATCGAGATGACAGCAGGCTTGCCAAGAGTTCTAGGCGTGGTATCGTTTGCTTCGACATTGGGGTAACTCTTGTTTTGGATGCAACAAGATTGCATGTAGTGCATGAACACTTCCTCCATGATGTTCACAACGTATAATAATAATAATAATAATAATAATTTATTAACTTATATTGCGCAGTCATACATATAAATGATCAGATGCGCATTACATCAAGTGAGAAAGCATATAAATAATATTAATAAATAATTATATAATAATTTACAATTAAAATCATCCAATTTACCAAATACCTAATATATCATATAAAAATAAAATATAGTAATTTATAACATCCATATGTAAAGAACATTTGAGAAAAACTCAATGTTCTTTAGTGTAAGCTAATCTAAAAAGGTAGGTTTTTAGATGTGATTTAAAACTATTTACATTCGTAATCATACGTAATTCTCTGGGCAGGGAGTTCCAGAGAGTGGGTGCAGCAACAACAAATGCTCTGTCTCCTAACGTAACTTTAGTTCTAACAGTTGGCATAGCAAGTAGAAGACTATCCGATGATCGTAAGCGATAAGAGGACTTCTTAATGGCAAGTAGGTCACTTAGATATGTTGGCGCGAGACCATGAATAGCTTTGAAAGTGATCAGCAACACTTTAAAATTGACACGGGACCTAATAGGCAGCCAATGTAAACCATACAAAAGCGGCATAATATGACAAAGCCTCGGTGCATTACAGACCAGCCTGGCTGATGCATTCAGAACTCTCTGCAGTTTACCCAGCTGACAGTCAGGTAACCCATACAGTAGGCTGTTACGTACAGTAATCAACTCGAGATGAAATAAAAGCATGAATAAGCGTTTCCGTTGCTTCTTGGGAAAGGTATTTGCGGATTCTTCTAATATTATGTAGATGGTAGAATGCTGTACTGCACAACTTACTAATGTGACTAGACATAGTGAGCTGTGAGTCGAACCACGACCCCAGGTTTCTAGTAACCGCTACAGGACAAATCTCCATGGATCCAACCTTGATCTGACTCTCGATATTTACTTTGGCTAATTGAGGCTTAGTACCTAGGATTAAAAATTCTGTTTTGTCATCATTTAGAAGTAAGTTATCAGTGGCCAGCCAGCTTCTGATGTCACGTATACAATCAGTCATAGACTTCAGGGCAGCATCAGTATCAGCAGACCGATATGGGCTGAAAGATAAATATAACTGCGTATCATCCGCATAGGCATAGCAGTGGACCTGCGGCAGATGATCTTCGACAATCTGGAATAACTTTCGAGTATACACTGTGAAAAGCAGAGGACCCAAGCATGATCCTTGTGGAACACCCTGGTTCAACGGAAACTTCATCGATAGGCCACCATTTACAGACACACGCTGGAACCGATGTAATAAATATGACTTGAACTGCAGGCGAGTGCTTCGCCAGTAATTCCCAGATCAGACTCAAGACGACCAATCAGTTTGTCATGCTCTCGTGTCAAATGCTGCGCTGCAGGTCGAGCAGAACAAGCAGTGTGACGTGCTGATCGTTCATTGACATCAAAATGTCATTCTTCACTTTAAGTAGAGCAGTCTCAGTAGAATGGTTCTTCTTGTACGCAGATTGTAGCAGAGAATTTAAATTGGAGACTGTGAGATGCGCAGTGAATTGTTGCGCACTAGCCCTCTCCGATAATTTGGAGATATAGGTCAGATTACTCAGTGGCCGGAAATTCTTGAAAGCAATGTCGAGTCTAGGTTTCTTGAGAGATGGTAACACAAGCGCCTCTTATAGGTAAACACAGGCTCCATATGAGGCTTCTGAACCATCTCCAAATGCGTGCAACTCAGTTGACTTCACTTCGTCTTGGAACGAGTCTGGCAGTGGCATCTACCGAGGGAGGTACCATCTGCTTCTTCCAACTTCTGAACAATCTGGTGCCATTCTTGAGAAAGCAATACTTTTCTTCATAACATTTATGTTGGGTTTTTGTAAGGCGTAGTCAGTGTTATTACTGTGTAGATTATATATTGAATTGTTGTTAACACTAAACATGCTAGTAAAGAAATTGGCCTATAGTTTGTGCTTTGTACCCTGATTTAAATATTGGTGCGATAATTGCGACTTTTAGATCATCTGGAAAAGTACCAGATAATATTGACTGATTGAAGATAATGGTCAGGGTATACCGGGCTATAATGTCGGCCGAATCCTTCAAGATTTTGGGCGAGATTCCGTCCTGTCCTGATGCTTTTAGTGACTTTAATTGCGGAAATGGACGTAAATACTTCTCATGCAGTTGTAACGCGGTTTGAATCTCAAACTTAGAACAGCTTGGGCTAATATAATCACTTTGTAATGTGCTACTTTCTTGTAAATTATCAGTTAACTGTGGACCACTTGCACTAAAAAAATGTATTGAAGGTATCTGCAATTTCTCGAGCCCGGATTCCGTAATAACCTGACCATCGACACTTACTTCAGTTACATGAGTAGTTTTAGATTTCTTATTTGTCAATATATTGATTGTTTTCCACATTTCCTTTGG
Organism: Chrysogorgia sp. JL179-B06; assembly: GCA_035772405.1. NCBI lineage: Eukaryota > Metazoa > Cnidaria > Anthozoa > Scleralcyonacea > Chrysogorgiidae > Chrysogorgia > Chrysogorgia sp. JL179-B06. Next base: position 111,754 of record JAYKKM010000159.1, on the reverse strand, counting down.
GTTTTTTATATTTTTGTTAAGAGCATTCATATAGTAATTCGCTTTGGTATTTTTAATCAGTTTGTTTAAATCATTTCTTGCTCTTTTGAATGCTTGATGTGTATATGTTGACCCTGTTTTTATAGCCTTTTTCTTTAAAAAATCTCTATGATACATATACTTTTTTATTGCATCTGTAAGCCAAGGAGCATACTCACTTCTAACCTTACGAGTTACCGATGGTGCGTGTATATCAGTTGAAATTTCTTTTCCACTCCCGCCATAGAGCATTTGGGTCAGTCGCCCCATTTGATAGTGTCTGAAGAATCTCATCCAAGTCTGCCCTAAAGGCATTTACATTATCATTTTTAAACTGTCTAGTTTTAACAATTTTCGGTTCTTTTCTTGGAATTGATATTTTTCTGGTAACAATAATTTGTGAATTTGGCTATGGTCGCTTGTTGAAAGCCAAGTCAAACATGGTACTTCATATTTCAGTTACTCAGTTGTTGGTTCCTTTATCAGTTGCTCAAATTGGAATAATTCTGTCAGGTCAAAAAGCTTTCTTGTTTGGTGAGATATTATAATGCGTCCATGAATCACAATTAAAGTCTCCTATCAAGACAACTTCTTTGTTCTCAGAGTCCATTTTTCTGACACACTCTTCGTATTTGTTAATATATTACCTCAAGTGTCGTAGCTGGTGGCCGATACCACGAGTTGATAATGAAAGACTTAGCTTTAGGTTTAAAAATGTCAGCAGTTATGATCTCTAGACCTTCATGATCTAGATCAGACCTATGTTAATAGTTAATTGAATCTCTGATGTACATAGCTACACCACATGCACCATGTATATTTCTATCCTTACGGATAATTTATATCCATTTATTTTAATTCTCCATTAAATCTTTAAATTGGGTACGAGTACGAAGACACAAAATTCTGAGTCTGTGGAGAAACAACAATGAGAAAGAACCATGCGCAATGGTAAAATCGTCTTCGTATACTCGTCCTCAAATCTAAATATCTCTATTATTAGGTTCTGCCTCCTCGTCAGACATATTGCTATTTTAAGCAGATTGTCCGACTGCGAAAAAGAACGTACCCTCCAGACAAGGTTAACTTGCTTACAAATAAAGGTAGTATGTCTCTACTGAATATTGTTCTATTTTTTCTTAATCCAATAGTATAAATTCGACAACCAAAAAATCCTTTATTAAAAATAACTTATTAACTGTTTTGTATGAAATAGATTAATAGATCTTATAAACATAAACAAACTCGAGTATTATTGAAATGTGTTAAGTGTTAACTGTTATAAGCGACTTTGTCTGTGAGCTATATTGTTACTAAGTTTCATTACTGAACTTAATTTTTTGTGTTTTGTTGTATTGATTTGATGTCTATTTTTTATATATTTATTTGAATTAACACAAATTTAATACACCTTGGAAAACTGTCAAAAAAATACTAATGCTACTCAAGCTTTTAACGCAAACTCAGAAAATGTTTCTGAGCCCCAGATCAGACAGGAATCGAACCTGCAACCTTCATGATCTCTGGTTAGACTCTCTAACCATTGAGCTACTAGAACTCAGATGGCAGAATGAAGGCTACGTTGCGTACTAGTTCGTACGTGCGACATACCGTACGTACTGCTAATTACGTAAATACAAAATACGGGTTCGATTCGCATCTGGAGCTCACTAGAAACATTTTCTGAGTTTGCGTTAAAAGCTTGAGTAGCAAACAATTTACCATATTAAAATAACCAAGCTGCAAGTCACATTTAATATATTCTGATAAGATATACAGACATATCGAGACGCTGAATTAGTAGTACGTATGTCGCACGCACGAACTAGTACACAACGTAGCCTTTGTTCTGCCATCTGAGTTCTGGTAGCTCAATGGTTAGAGCGTCTAACCGGAGATCATGAAGGTTGCGGGTTCGATTCCCGTCTGGGGCTCAGAAACATTTTCTGAGTTTGCATTAAAAGCTTGAGTAGCAAACAATTTACCATGTCAAAAACAAATTATCCGATATCTGGCCGGATAATAGAAAATATCCGGACGGATATTGAGATTATCCACTATCCGACCGGATACTAAATCCAGTGCAGGCACATTTGCAGATGTCTCACATATTCTCCCCCCCCCCCCGTTCACTCCCCGGCCCCGTTGACCCCGCCCCCCTTGTGTTGTAACCGTTCTCAACACCTATTCACAAATAATGGTAGTAATTCATGAACATGTAATATTAAACATGTAATATTAAACAGATGTAATATTAAACAGATGAACATGTAATATTAAACAGATGTATAGAGTTGAACAGTTGCATAAAATGCAGTTGAACATAAAGATAAAATAGTTGTATAACATATTACAACATAGATACAAGAGGTTCCGAAGAGGTTGAATTGTCCTCCGAAGAGGTTGTTTAGTCCTCCGAAGAGGTTGAATTGTCCTTCGAAGAGGTTGAATTGTCCTCCGAAAAGGTTGTTTAGTCCTTCGAAGAGGTTGTTTAGTCCTCCGAAGAGGTTGAATTGTCCTCCGAAGAGGTTGAATTGTCCTCCAAAGAGGTTGTCTTGTCCTCCAAAGAGGTTGAATTGTCCTCCGAAGAGGTTGAGACTTGAGAGTCTCTTGTATAAACTGGTATCTGGTCAAACACGTGTTGCCGGCTGTCTTAGGCTTTAAAAATCTTTTGGCGTCATGTCGCTGACTCCGTACAATCTACGAAAACTGTTGTAGATCACACTTGCAAATTTATTGTAGTTCACATAAAAAACACTTACCGAATTGTAAAGAATTCTTCTTGAATAATATTCTTGAAACAATGGCGTCGAAATATATCAAAGTCGGAAGTTGTCGACATATTCTCGGAGTGCGCTGATCGCTGATTGGCTACAAGCTAACACACACACACACACACACACACACAAACCTAACTGCACGATAGCAATGTATATGCGCTTCGCGCAGATACAAAAATCATATCACGATTATCGTCTGAGAAATTATATCACGATATTCGATTATATCGCGATAAATGCAATAAAAGCCAACACAGTTTCAAGTCTTTAATACATGAAATATCAAAAACACAATAACCTCAATAACTTACTAGGTGGGGGTTAGGATCTAAGTTGTTTTGGGGTTAGCAGTTCCATTATTCCATCATACAGGCATGTCCGATTGTAACCGATCTCTCATTTCGTCCAACCTCTCGCGGATACTAAAAAAACATCGTCCAGAAGTCGATTCAGACCTAGTACCCCACGGTCACCTCAACTGCGAGTGATACCATCTAGCCACGACCCACAAAGTGAACACAGCTGGCAATTTCATTTGTGGCAAACTTACAGAAAATAGTTTTAAAAACTATATTTTTAAGGAATTTAAATAATTTTTTTTAGGGTTTTATAAAAGATAAGTACACATGCAAAGCAATATCACGATAGTCAGCGAGCATGACGATAATTACGATATATCGTCGCTCAAGTTTCTACCTTCAATACGATAATCGTGAGTGAAAATATCGAAATTATAGCGATATATCGAAATATCGCCCAACACTACTTACTAATGTCTTGGAAGGATCGCCAAAAATGTTCGTTAGAAGTTTTATTTACGTTAAAAATATAAAGAATTATAAAATACATATTAAACTACTCCTTCCAGACTATTTTCTCCGGGAACCTGTGGCGAAAAAGGAGTTGAAACCGGTTTGAGGGAGTCGGAATTCAAGCGCGTCTTTAAATTTCAACTAATATTAATATAAGTCTTCTATATACTATCTATTACTAGCTGGAAACGCCATGACCAGCGACTTTCTTCCCTCCCAGACTCAGTATGCGGAACGAATTTTTGTTTTGTGTATTGCACATATGGGCCAACATACAATTTGTTGATGTTGTGTTACTGTATGTATGTAATCCAATCATTACATAGTGGGACCCAGCCCCCCCGGCCCGCACGTTGATTGGTGTTTCGAGACGGGTTCATGTTTATTTAAGACGGGTTTGTTTCGAGACGGGTTTATATGTTTTGGTTTCAACAACAAATTGTTGTATGCGGCGGGCGAGAGATCGTAATTACATGATCAGCGGGCGAGAGAAAACCCGCGGGAGAGAAAACCCGCGGGAGAGAAGACCAGAAAACCCGCTGGCAGAAAACCCGCGGGTTTTCTCTCGCCCGCTCGCCCGTTTTCTCTCGCCCGCCGCATACAACAATTTGTTGTTGAAACCAAAACATAAACCCGTTTCGAAACAAACCCGTCTCAAATAAACCCGTCTCAAATAAACCCGTCTCAATAAACCGGTCTCAAATAAACCCGTCTCAAATAAACCCGTCTCAAATAAACCTGTCGTCTCGAAACAAACCAACACCAAGAGGCAGACTGAGCAAGTCTATTTGGCATTATTTATAAATATATTTTATCAATCATAAAAAGAGGGTTATCAGCTATTATTATATGGCTAACGGAAAGATGGCGCACGCTGATTGGTTCGTGAGAGGTCTGGAAAAAAGCGTATTGCCCTCGGGCAATACACCTTTTTCCGGACCGGTAAGTTTTGGCGGGGAAATTTCTGAGTTGATTTAGATGAAAATAAAAGAGGATTTGAGTATGTTCGTTGAAAAAGTTCGAACAATAACACGTCTTGGAACATTAGTGCTGCTTTTCTTGAAAGCTGTTTATCTATAAGTGAAGAAAATGAATGCCTAACGACCAGTAACGCGTGTAACAACAAGCAGGGCCGTACACAGCGGGGGGGGGGGGGGGGGGGGGGGGGGGCAGCAGGGGCAACTGCCCCCTAGAAAAAACAAGATATGTTTTTTTATAAGGTTGATTATCAATTTATTATAGGTATTCAGACAATTATTTAATTTGAGTGCTGAAATGCGACGTAAACATAAATAATTCGTCTTGAAAATTTCAAATTTAAATGCATATTTTGGTTTCAACTTATGCTTAATATGCTGACCATGCAGCCATTTTGATTCCGTCAAGAGCGAACCGGCGACCGTGCGGTATAAATAACTGTTGGTTGTTTTGATATTAAACTTACAAGACGTACTCTTTACTAGACAAGTAATAGGAGTGGAGAACATACAAGACACATGGCGTTCTGTCTATTTCGTTAACAATGTGCTTGCTTATCTTTAAAAAAGTCTAAATATTACCAGACCTCACAGATAAAAATTTTCAGAATGTTCCTCGCAAAAATAGCCGGAAATGCTCTTCTGGAGCTTTCAAAATTAAAAATTTTCTGGGGGGCATGCCCTCACACCCCCCTAGAGAGGTCCCCGGCGAACACAAACTTCACAAAATTTGTCTTACTGCCCCCCTTCCAAAATAATCCTGAGGGCGAGGGTGCTAATATCGACCGGCGTTTAGTCCCTTATCACGCGAGAGCCAAGCGGATCCTGATCTCGGATCGGCTTGATAGGTATATATATATATATATATATATATATATATATATATATATATATATATATATATATATATATATATATATATATATATATATATATATATGATCAACCGTCCTCATGCGCGGCATCGGAAAATGTGGCACTGGTAACTAGATACTCAGATTAAATTGAACCGTCACAAGAGACATAGTTTTTTGAGGAAATAGAAATCCGAGTCCGAGTATGTATTTTGACTCGCTAATTCCAAATCTGTTTTCAGAATTATAATAGCCGACCAAGCACGGACTAATTTCTAAGTACATAAACCATTTTTACGAAGGGTATTCACGTTCTCGTAATATAGTAGACACATATGTTATGTATTTTGACTCGCTAATTCCAAATCTGTTTTCAGAATTGAAAACGGTTAAATATTGATCGAGATATTCAACATAATATTCGACGAAGTGACCGGCTAATCATTATTTAGCCGACAAAGCCGACTAACTTTCTAAGTACATAAACCATTTTTACGAAGGGTATTCACGTTCTCGTAATATAGTAGACACATATGTGATGTATTTTGACTCGCTAATTCCAAATCTGTTTTCAGAATTGAAAACGGTTAAATATTGATCGAGATAACGTTCAAAATAATATAGATGAAGTGACCAGTTTATAATCGACTAATTTCTAAGTACATAAACCGTTTTTACGAAGGGTACTCACGTTCTCGTAATATAGTAAACGCGTATGTTATGTATGTTTACTCGTTAATTCCAAATGTGTTTTCCGAGTTTAAATCGGTTAAATATTGGCCGAGATAATGCACCAGTCAATTGAAACTACGGCCCCCCGACCCCCGGGGAATAGCGGGGCATTTAACATTCCCTAGTGTTAATCCCCGGCTATTTCCCCCGCCACCGGTGGAACCCCCGGTGTTAAAAGCCCCGGTACCAAGGGGATCATTGAACCAAACTTTAATAAAATATATCAAGATACAATATAAACAAATAAAATAATACGTAAATTTAACACGAAACGGGTATAGAAGTAATGCGAGCAACAAAGTCACAGCAACTTACAACAAAATTTGATTTCAACACATGTTAATTCGCAATATTGATAAATGTTATCTCAGGTCTTGCAAATTGAAATCAGATTTTGTTGCAAGTTGCTGCAATTTTTCTCCTCGTATTTCTTTACCTTAATAAACATGTGAAAGTTCAGTAAAAATTTGACAGTATAAACCGGAGTTTTAAATCCGCCATGTTGCCAATACGAGCGATTTTTATGATTTTTTTCATTTGGACCCAGTCCTTCCTTACTATGGCCGAGCGTTAAATCCCCGCTACATTTCCCCGCTAAATTATTAACCTTGTTAAATGCCCCGTACCCCCGGGGAAATGTGTTGTTAAATAGGCGTATTCCACGGCTATTTCCCCGTTAAAGCCCCGCTACGCCCCGGGGGTCGGGGGGCCGTAGTTTCAATTGACTGGTGCATAACGTTCAAACATTTCTTCGACGAAACGGGCTTTTGGAAATTGTGAATTTTTGCGCGAGGTCTGGCCACCATGGATGGAGAAATTCCCGTAGGGGGGGGGGGGGGGGGGGTAGAAAAGGCGGGCGAGGGGATTATTGCGAATTCGTATTTCTAGTTAGTATAATGCAACGGACACTTAAAAAAGTACGTAATAAATTCCAATTAAGCGTATCATCGTATCCCCGAAAAATAACAAGAATCAAAAGTGGCCAGGTATATTCTATAATCGCTCCATAAAACGTCACCATCATTATTCATGTCGTGCGTGTTTCCAAAAAAAATTTGCGAGAAAGACCGGAAGTGGTGAGATGAATGACGTCGCTCCATATGTGGCCAATCAAAGCGCTCTCCGGTTCCGTGACATACATTGTATTGCTGATCGAGCGAGAAGTTTCTTTAAACTGTTGTCAAAATTAACGATTTTTAAAGGAAGAAAAGGAAAAAAGACACAGCTACGTGAGTACTAAACCATACCTTTCATATCATTCGCGATACTGTGTTAAATCCAAGCTATTTCGGCTTTTCATTATCCATTTATTTCATCGGATAATATTTAGTGTTAACATCGACGTTTGAGTCACCTTGGGCCGGAAAGGCGAGCACTTTACGGTATTCAGCCGTTACAACGTTTACTTTTTTTAACTGAAACGTTAAATATCTTCTCGTACAAGATCTTCATAGGTTTATGGTGAGATTGGTGGTTAAACTGCTTCATATTTGTGAGGGGGCTAATTGCTCTTGGCTGACACTCCTCAAAGACAAACACGGCACGGCACATATTCAAAACAATTATGTTGGCTCGAATATGGTTAACACATTAATTTCAACGTTTCAACTATTTTGCAGCCATCAGGAAAGCTGTGAATATGAATATGATCATGATTATAGTTGGATTACGTTCATTGTTGAAATTTAATAAAATGATATATAGCATTATTGGAGTCTCCAAATTTGTTTTGTATATATTTTATTTATAACAGTATGAGTACTGAGGACCAACAATTAAATTCTGTCATCATCATTATCAATCAGCTTTATTAAAATAACACGTTATCTATTCACTAAAATAATGCTCTTCCAGGGAACTGTGTTATAAAATTAAGTAAATTAATACAAAAGGATTAATTATTATTGTAAAAAAACAAACTTATTATAAATTAACTATTATAGTTTTACAATGGGCAAAGCTTTAAAACAGCAGACCTATGGTTTGGCCTTAGTCTCATCTGGCAGACCATTCCACAGTACAGCCCCTCTGTAACAAGAACATTGCTTACCCACTTTGGTACGAGGTCTGGGAACAAATATATTATTAGAGCTGCCTCTTAGGTTATATTTATGAATGTTTTAACTATTATCCTTAATTTACAAATCGCTCTAAATTAAGGATAATGGTTAATCTAATGTTAGAACCCAACCCCAACACAACAAAGATCCTAACCTCCGCTAATGGGTTTTCTAACCTAACCCCCCAGCAAATGTTTCTCCATCGCTAGCCCCGAGCCAATGCACTCCCCTACTTGGCTAGCTAAACTTATAAACAAGTGAGAGATACTAAGCTTGTGGGATAGTAATTGACTAACATACGCATGCGCGACTCTCACAATCGCCGCTAAATTAACCATTATCCTTAATTTAGAGCGATTTGTAAATTAAGGATAATAGTTAATTTAAGGAAGAGATCGTGTTGTGTAGTAGTAAGGAGTCGATGGGAGAGAATGAGTATTGAGAGGATAGGTACTGAGGAGAGCAAGATTAAGGTGATTCAGGATTTCAGGCATGTATTGGAAAGAAAGAACAATGATAACTGGGTGAAGAGATGTTTGAGGATAGAGGTGGACGTTTCTGCACCAAATATGACATGGATGTAGATTATGGTTAATGACGACATGCAAGTACTAGTGTTAAGGAGAATTAAGAGACATAAAAGATAGGAGATGAAAGGGCATTTAACCCCCCACATAAGCAGCAAAAACTGACTTGATGCAGTACCTGTATTTAATATAAAAGAAAATGCAGATGACTGTTTTAACTGGTATATAATTATAAATTAAATTTTAGGTAGTTGTTCCTTCAAAATCCTTTTAACAATGGCTCAATCTGTGGATGCTGGCAACCAACGTCAGATTCAGATGCAACGTCAAATGAGCATCGATGAAGTTTTGGTAGAAACACCAGATATTGTAACATTCTTCATCGCCGACCGTATGCAGGCACAAGGCAGTGATGTACCAGAAGTAATGAAAGGAACAAACGTAAATAATGAAGTGGCTACCTGCTTAAGGCAAGTCGGAGATGACTTAGAGAACAACTATTCCCTTAATAATCTCATTGGTCAAATAGAAGTTACACCACAGACGGCATTTGATATGTTTGCCGAGGTAGCTCAGAAGATATTTTCTGATGGTGTTTATAACTGGGGAAGGATTGTGGCACTCTTCTATTTTGGTTTCAAGTTGGCATCATCAGTGCTTAGCCAGATTCCTTTGTTAAAATTGGTTCTTGAATGGGTGGTAAGGTTTGTTAAAGAAAGACTTGTCAAATGGATCGCAGAGCAAGGAGGATGGGTAAGTTATGTTTAAACAATTTGAAATTACAGTTGCATATACTGAAAAATAAAAACATAAAATGAACATGTAAAATCCTGTATTCATCCAAAGATTACATGTTCAATTCCCAGCCTAAAGGACCAGCTAATACAGCTATACCTTGTCGTTCATGCATTTTTCAACTCCGACTGGTCCTGGTAATTTCATTTGGGTCTCAAATAGTCAAATATATATATATATAAATATATATATATATTAGAGGTGAGCCGATCATCGGCAAAACATCGGCAGAGCCGATTATCGTTAGTTTTTCTCACAATCGGCCATCCGCCGATTGTCTTTCACCATCGGCCGATTGTCTTTCGCCATCGGATCGCTTGTCTCGTGACTCTCGTCTTCGTATTTCTGCTCTCTGAGTCTCGTCCTCGCACTACTATTGTAGTGAACGTCTATCCGTATTGCGCGAACGCTGAAACCGATTATCACTGTTTTATTTTCTCTCGCGATTTATTATTAGTCGCGATGTTTGTTGCAAGAAACTTCTGTTACGGAAATTAACAGAAACCAAACTCATTGCAGTTTATCGGGGGGGGGGGGGGGGGGGGGGACAGAACGATCCTTTGTTTCGATCTCCCAGTGGAATAACATGTTTTGCGAAGCCCTATTTGTTTTGAATTTGAAACTATTTTCCGGCAAAATTTGTGACATTTGTGACATAGTGTCGTGACTCATCTTGAAGACAGCTAATCACTAATGCATTTTCAATTCCCAAGGCGCACATTTTATGTGCTAGCTACTGTCGCAGTCTTTTGAAATTATTTCAGCCACCTCTGAGCCTGTTTCGATGAGATTGTCAACGACAACAACGAAACCGAGGAGGAGCCACTTAACGACGATGTCACTTGTGAAATTTCATCTTTCCTGGCACTTCCATTACAAACACGAGTCTCCTGTCCATACGCATGGTGGTCTAGAAATCGTCTGGCATATCCAAACCTCTTCCGAGTTGCGTCAAAGTATTTGAGTGCTCCCAGCTCTAGCGTGGACAGGAACGTGTGTTCAGTGAGCAGGGCAACATTTACACAGAGAAGAGAAGTTCACTTGCTCCACACAAAGCAGACAATTTATTATTTTTACATCACAATTTGCCGAGATTTCAGTTTGACTATTAGGCCTGTAATTTTGCATTTTGGTTTTTTCATTTTGCATTTTTTCGTTACCTTGTTTGGTCGGCATTTTTGCGCTTTTTCAGTGGTTGGTACAAAAAATATTTTAAATGAAGGAAACAATGCTGACTACTTGACTGTTTTCTGTTTGTTTTGTTGCACTCAAAATACGAGAATTGGCTTGATGACTTCCTGTTATTGCGAAACTTGAGATGAATAAAACGACAAAACGGGAGCACTGAGCATCGGGTTAGCAAACATCGGTTTTGCCGATTAATCGGCCGATGGTGGGAAAATATCGGCTCTTAACAATCGGTATCGGCTTTTTTTTAACATCGGCTCACCTCTAATATATATATATATATATATACATATATATATATATATATATTACCTATAATATACCCAGAATCTAATCCCGGCATTACCACCAACTTGTGACTAGGCTCTCGGCAACGGCTTCCGTAGCTCAGTGGTCAGAGCACTCCACTGCATCGCAGAGTTGCGGGTTCAATTCCCAGCTGGAAATGCAACTTTAAGGCGCCTTAAAGTTGCATTTTTCGCAACTGGTCCCGGTTTGGTCTTAAAATGTATGTATTCCAACACTCGAAATTTTCCTTCACTTTAAATCCTTTCAACATGTAGTTTGATCGAGTGAAATGCCAAATATTACCTATATTTATATATATATATATATATATATATATATATATATATATATATATATATATTATATATATATATATATATATATATATATATAAACCATCAAGAATGTAAAAGTCTATAACAACTCAGTGTGCATTGCGCACTTTTACTGGCTGAAATGACAGTGTCATTTCAGCCAGTAAAAGTGCGCAATGCACACTGAGTTGTTATAGAGTTTTACATTCTTGATGGTTTATAATTTATGCAGTGTGGTATATCCCACATATACTATACTGTGATGATGACATGATGTATATATATACAGTATATATATATCAGTGTCTGAAATTTAAATTTTTTTTCAGTATCCCACTTGGATACCAGGGTCCAAAGTTTTAGTATCCCCCCTGAGAATCCAGTATCCCACTTCTGGGTACTAGTTACCCTGATTTTCAGTATCCCACCTATTTGTCGATGTGACTGTACAGTACATCACTCTTGCAGTCACCATCTAAGCTTATTGCAAGACCAAATGATGTTCAATACAATAATATTAACTTGCACACCACAAGTCATCATCACAACTGGAAAACATTAATCATAAGTATATACAGTTTAATTTAATACTAATTACTAAAATCCATGAAAGTCACTTGCAGAGTACAGTAAAAATTTTCCTATGGAAGTTTGTGCATCCATCAGTTTTACAAACTTCGAGTCCTTATCATACAAAGCTGGATATGCCAAAACTTCACAAAACATCTTATCGTCTGTCAACTTGACCCAACGGAAAAGCTTTTTTCCAACTTGCTGAAAATTTTCTATAACGTCAGTTTTCAAGTTCGTATTTACGTTTTATCTCCGCCTGGCGCTTTTCTCTGCGATCATTTTCTGCACTTCGTCGATCAGTTCGCCGTACATCTTCATTATCTCTGACGACTACAACGTCTTCTACGGGATATTCTGCAGGCGCTTTTGATTTTTTTGTTAAATATTTTAACATATTCACGGCCGAAGATTGCTTATTTAAATATTTCATCGCGTGCGAGGTTGGGCGCTTCCACTAGTGAAGCTATCACCCGATTCGTTGACTGATATACAGTTAAACCCCTCGATTTCCAAGATGGCGACTCATGCTAACAAAGCTATCGGCACAGAATACTATCGGGAGACCACCGGAGGCATTTACCGCTATCCCGATTTTTGAAATTTCGTGGTATCCCGTCGGGATACAAGTAAAACAGAAGTTAGTACCCAAAAACGAAATTTTGGTATGAGCAAATACATTGCCCTAACGAGTATATACGTTGTCCTGACGAGCACATACATTGCCATAACGAGTATATACGTTGTCCTGATGAGCAAATACATTGCCCTAACGAGTATATACGTTGTCCTGATGAGCAAATACATTGCCCTAACGGGTATATACATGTACGTTGTCCTGACGAGCAAATACATTGCCCTAACGAGTATATACGTTGTCCTGATGAGCAAATACATTGCCCTAACGGGTATATACGTTGTCCTGATGAACAAATACATTGCCCTAACGGGTATATACGTTGTCCTAAACGGGTATATACGTTGTCCTGACGAGCAAATACATTTCCCTAACGAGTATATACATGTACGTTGTCCTGACGAGCAAATACATTGCCCTAACGAGTATATACTGCACGTTGTCCTGACGAGCAAATACATTGCCCTAACGAGTATATACAGTGTACGTTGTCCTGACGAGCACATACATTGTCCTAACGAGTATATACGTTGTCCTGACGAGCAAATACATTGCCCTCGTACCAGCCTCCTAGTTAATTGGATTGTTATAACCGACTCCAAAACAACAAAGGCCCTAACCCCCCGCCTAACGAGTTTTCTAACCCTAAGCCCCCGGTTGTGTTTTGTTTTGGGGTCGATTACAATCGAATTACTGTAACTAGGAGGCTGCTACGAGGTCAATATATTTTTGCTTTTCCCCGTCCGATATGACCTTATATGGAATACGTACTATAAGTCCATATGCAATATTGACGTACATTCGCATCCCTCTTCCACAGAGTGATCTCCAGTCCTCCAATTGTGACTCGGACTTTGACACTCAGATTGCCAATATGTAGAAGCGCAATCGACATAATATTATTCACTGATTTAATACACTTGTTTCGCTATAGTTGCTTCTAGTTTAACATTATTTTAACATTTTTAAACATTATTTTATTATTTTATTTTTTAGAGTGCAATAAAAGAATATGTTGTTGCTGGTGTCAAGGAAGCGTCCACATCACAAGTACTTGGTGTTTTCTGCGCAGGTCTGGCCTGCGTTCTTTTCGCGTGGGGCAAGAGCTAAGCCCCAGTGCGTTGCGCGTTATCGAGTAAGCCAACATGAGAAAGCTTTCTTGCCTATAAGTCCTGGACAGTTTTGTTAAATAGCCAATAAGGTCTTTTATTATATGGCTGGGCTCGCTTTCAGGTCCGTACGCCAAATAACACTGATTGGTTACTGAGAGGTGCGGATAAATAGCGTATTGACCTGCTAGCCAAAAGGCTTATGCGACGGCAATACGCTTTTTCAGGATCGTTAAGTTTTGGCGGGAAAATTTCTGAGTTGATTTGAATGAAAATAAAAGAGAGCTAGGTATTGAAAATACCGAGCAATAAAATATGCTGGTACATTATTATTGTTTTTTCAAGTTTTCGATCATCTAAAAGCACGGAAAATAAATGGTTAACTGATGTAAAATGAAACATATTAGTGAAGAGGTATGCAAACGGCATCATCTGAAGAAGTTAACGACGACGAAAACAGCGTTAAAACAGAGAGAAGACCAAAAGCCATATAATAAATACAGTTTATTAACCTCGTTTGCTCGTTGATTGTACTGGAAAGTATTTGCCTTCGGTTTTATCGCCCAAACCTCACTCCTTCGTGGCTCGATGTGTACGAAAACCTCAGGCAAATACTTTACCGTACATACCTCACTGTACTCGGTGAATAAGTCTTGATTACAGTTTTTGATGTGGTCCATTCGTTATTTAAACAAAGGCTTGGGACGAGCCACCTGTGACGTGTTAAAGGGTCTATGTCACGATCTGTCTGGTTACTCAGCTAAGCGTACTTTTTGATTTTTGATTCGGAATCCAAAATCAAAGCGAAGCGAAAGTTAAACGATTTATTCGATTCGTATTTGTTATTTTCACGTTGGTGGGTTATTTTTGGACGAGTTATAAGTAAAGCGTAATGACAATTTAATGTCTAATCGTGGTGGGAAACGAGAAGGAGTTGCCGTATACTATCTTGAACAAATTAGTGCTGGCTGAGTAACCAGGCAAATCGTGACATAGCCCCTTTAAGGATGTGATGAAGTGAAATTCCGTCTTGTAAGTCATTTGAAAACCCAAACACAACAATCTGCGGCATGTTGCTTCCTTCAATGATAACTACATGTCAACAAAATACACAAGCAAACAACTCTTATGATCGACTTCCGTCCCTTGTGTTACTTCACATCCGGTAGTTACCTGACCCTTTGTAATTTGTGGAAATTTTTCGATGCTTCAAAAGAGATATCGCCGAAACAAATAAACCAAATGAAAAACTGTAAATGACCTTGTCAGCTATTTTTACATTCTCAAAACAGAAATATAAAAATTGTCCTGGCTTTTAGGCACTTTAATCAAGCTACGTGTGGGAAATATCTGGCAGAAAGAACGAATATTCAGGTCGAAAAACAGAAAAACCACAGACACACTGAACTGGAGAGTTCTGACGTGCAGAGTAACCAGTTGCTGAGGAGTTCAACCGAAATTCTTATATCACTATATTGTTTAATTTATAAAACCACGAACTACGATGTTAATTAAGGAGGAGTGTCACGGTAATGCATTGCGACCTCATAATTGGTGGCCAATTTTCGCACTACGAAATTCGTTTGTTTATATTCCTTAATATCTGATCAATCTTTGGTATAAGTTCGTCGTATTTTCCCTTTCCGTGTTCCCATACGTTATAAAAACACTCGTGAACGTTTTGCAGAACTCGAAATACGTGGAAACACCTCGTGTTCCCCGACTGCCATTTCTCGTTCTCCTAAACTTCCACTCGTGCAGTTTCTATAACTCTATGGAAACAGAAAACATTTCTTAAATGGGAATACGGAAAAAATGTTTTAGGTGAAAGGTTCATTTATTAAAATCACGAAACTGTAAATTCTACTTACGTCAAAATCACTCTCAGCTATCAGGCAACATATTCAAAAATGGCGACAAAATTTCCGTGTTTCTAAAGGCGCTGTTACACTGTGTCATTTTTCATGCAACTTGTCTCGCAACACTGAAAAAAATGAAACTGCAAGCATGGGCCCACGTTGCACTCTGCTGACCTTTTTCTTACTTAACATGCCTCTAGATCAGTGTTGCGAGACAAGTTGCATGAAAAATTGCACAGTGTAACAGCGCCTTAACAGTTATAGAAAGAAGGCTTTTAGACAATCAGAACAATTTCAAAACATGTTTTTTTATAATTATATTTACCTGATATGACACTATGATTGGTTGAAATAATAATGATATAATGCATTTCAAAGCTGCTTATTAGTTAACAGTGAAGCAAAACAAATGGAATACCCCTGTGTAATTAAATACATAACTGCTGAGTTGGTGAAATCTTGATATTTTAGTATTACCCGTTTTTTTATCTGTGTATAGTTGACGTTTGCATTACAGTAAAAACACGCGTATAAGAACCTAGATTTTTCCAAGTTAGCCTAAAAAGTTTCTTATATAAATGGTGTTTACTGCAAAATTAGGCTATTTAATTCTTAAGGTGATTCCTCAGTTTTGCATTGCGCACATTTCTGTGCAAGTAGGTTTGTAAACTACTTGATAATGCCGGTTTAAGACCATAGTTCTTAAAGAGGTCGGTGACCATAATGTTTCCTTAATAATTATTTTCTTCTACCACTTTTACGTGTTATAACAGAAACTTAGAGAAAAATCATTTCTACAACTTACAATATTTTACATTTTTGGTGAATGTTTCTTCAAATAACATGTCAAAGAATATGGGAAACGACCTTTTTTCATAAACCCTGTTAGCTGTTTCTTTTCCCCTAAAATACCATGTTTTCTTGTATAAAATTTAAAAAAAAATTATCTTTGTCAAAAGGTTCAAGAAAAAGTTGTGTAATGCGGTTTTTACTCAACTAGTAAATTGGTCACAATGACGTCACCATTGTATTTTGTATTTTGTATTTAAACTTATTTAAAAACGGTAGCCCTTCAGAGCGCGTAAGATATATACCATACTGAGTAAGAGGTGATATGCCATATCTTCTAAACAAGGTCGGTGACCCCAACTTTTTTTTGGTGTTAATATAAGTATGTCAATAACTTTAAAGGTGCCGTCCAGTCCGTTCTGCGCATGTCCACATTTCTGTTTACATCGTTTGTTTACATTGCGTTATATAAACATTGAACATGAAGTATTGCGGATTTTTTTCACCTTTTCGGCCTAAAAAGTGTGTTATAAGAAGCTGTTTGGTTCCTAAATGTGGATAATATATCAAACTACCACTCGTGCCTACGCCAACTTTGACAAATACTCGCTTTTCGAACTGTCGCAAATCTTATCCGTTAAAGTTTGTTGACATGTGGGGTCCCCAACGTTTGAAATATCACACATGCGCAGAACAGACTGGACTCAACTGGTTACTCTGCACGTCAGAACTCTCCAGTTCAGTGTGTCTGTGGTTTTTCTGTTTTTCGACCTGAATATTCGTTCTTTCTGCCAGATATTTCCCACACGTAGCTTGATTAAAGTGCCTAAAAGCCAGGACAATTTTTATATTTCTGTTTCGAGAATGTAAAAATAGCTGACAAGGTCATTTACAGTTTTTCATTTGGTTTATTTGTTTCGGCGATATCTCTTTTGAAGCATCGAAAAATTTCCACAAATTACAAAGGGTCAGGTAACTACCGGATGTGAAGTAACACAAGGGACGGAAGTCGATCATAAGAGTTGGGAAGTTTCAGCAAATTTTCATTTCGGAAATAATTACTGAGGAATTACCTTAAACAGGTTCTTATTTTCTTAAGAAAAAAGCGTTTTGGTAAGTGTGGTATACAACTGTAGACATATACACACTATTTGTCTGGTTCTGGCTCATTTTCATTACTTTGTAGAGTTTATTTTCTTTGAGTGAGGGCTAGGGAATCATAAAACTGGATTTCCTGTTTTCATCCTTATTTATTGCAATATTTCCTGCCAGAAATTGCAAAATTTCCTGGCATTTCCTTTAATTTTAAAATATGACTTAAAAATCTCAGTAAACAGTGTCTTTATTCTTGAGATTTTCGTCGTTTTCGAACATTTGTCATTTTTTTGAACAAATTATTTTTTCAACCGCTGCCCATTTGAGTTGAGCCTGCGAGCGATTCCCGAGCAATTTCCGAATCGTACCGAGCGTTTTCCGAAGTTGATGCGATTTGCGAGGCGAAAACGCCGCCCAAATCAAATGGCCCAAATCAAATTGCCAGCGTTTGAAAAGGGTAAATACGTACCTAAAATGAACAGGTTTTGTGATTGGCTATATGGAACAAAAGTGGTTAGGGTTAGGACATTGCATTGGTTTCTTTGTGGTTGATTCTATTGTTTTATTGTTTTAATCAACCAATCACAAAACTTGATTGTATAGGTAGGTGATCATGACCCTTTGAAAACTCTATGATAGGTAGCTTTCTTGTATATTCAACATTTTACTAGTTACTACGCCACACATATGTAGACTATTTTAAAGCCCCAATGGTTGGAATCCTGCCATTATCCTGGCAATTCATTATATTTCCTTCCAAAAAGGATTTCCTGCCAGAGCCCAATATTTCCTTTTGCCTGGAAGGAGAAAATACGGAGGGTTAGGGTTATATCTTGTCGTTCGAAAATTGCATCTTCTGCTAAAGTTCACAGGAAGTGACGTCAACGCAGGGACATGCAATATTTTGCAGCGTTATTCAACAGTGAATGTTTATGAATTGAGTGAATTATGTCTAAACAGGCTGTTTAAAGTTCAAAGTCAAACTTTCGCTGTATTTCATGATTTCATTGCTGAATCACTCCGCAAAATATCGCGTGTCCCTGCGTGACGTCACTTCCTGTGAACTTTATCGGGGGAAAAGAGCATGAAGATGAAATTTTCGAACAACAAGATATATTACAATTTTTCTCAGGAGAACCCAAAGATCACAAATATGTAAAATCCGCAAACCCCGGATACGCACTTTAAATCATCGGGTAAACGTCCAAGAGATCTTGAAGCCATGTCCATCCTATCTGTTGATAAGGAATTTATGTCCTGTATATATACTTGGTGCTAGATAGTTTTATTATTGTACTTGTAGTTCACTCAGAAACTAAATATATTGATATTGTGCATAAGTTGTTAACAATGTCATCAAATTTGAAACATTTTTGCGGTAAACCTCTAAGGGCGGCTACTTTCGGCCCGCCATTTCAACAGCTCTAACCATTTGGTTTCAGACATGAAAGTCTGTGCCATCCTTCCCATCTCAGGTGGAACGATAACCGCAAACGGCAAGAGAAGCGTCTCATTTTTAAACTTGGCACCACACATTCTCTTGGTCTTAACGAACGTTTTTCTTTTATTTAATTTCCTACAAGTATTTTGTTATTTTAGTTTGCTTGGAACTTTTTTATTATTAGATTATGCACTTTCATTCCTTTTCAAGTTTTTGTTTCTTACTGCTTTACTATCGCCTAATCCCCTGAATATTGGACCTGTCATTTCTCCCGCAGTCTGTTTGCTGATCGACTGTAAAAAGAGTATAAATGATTTAACTTTTCGCATCTCATTAATTATTAGTTTGTTTATCTCCCGTGCATTTGATTGGCTACTTTCTACTTGTGACACCCTTTTGGCATGCATATAAGCCCTATTTATTTATTTTATTTCATCTCGTCTTACTCTGATGAAGGTCTCCGCTCGAAACGTCAGTATCTCGTCACTAAAAATCTTGGCAGTTTACCACCTTTTCACTTTGCTTATATTCAAAACACTGTCTATGCAGCACTCTACTTTTTTACTACTTCTAGTTCGGATGGGCGGTTATATACTTTCGGAGCTGGGTGGTTACTTTCGGAGGGCGCTTACTTTCGGAGGGCGCTTACTTTCGGGTTTTCGTAGTAATTGTTTCAGTAAACAAGCGGCTACTTTCGAGGGGGCGGCTACTTTCGGAGGTGGTTACTTTCGAGATTCTGCGATATATAATACACTGTATATTGAAGAACACAAAAACAGTTTTACATTACACAGCTGCACCCGGGGAGGAGTAAAGTTGAACTTGGCAGACGAACTGGTAAGCATGTTCAATAGTTGCACTTTTTGGTATTCACCTGAGCTAGCATGAATGTTAACAAATCGCAGCTTGATATTTCTATCAACGCTGATATTGATATTTCTATCAATGTAGCTCTACAATGTAGAGCATCGTTTAAAAGGTACGTTGAGTACTGCGGAAATAATGTGTAGGAAATAATACTCAACCCCTCGAGCGAAGGTGACAGTGAGTGAAAGATAAAGACAAGACTTCATAACTACCTCAATAAGTGTAGAAATACAAATAAAATATTACAAAAGTTTGGTGTGCTGCAGAAATAATATGCAAGAAGTGCATAACGTTTTTAATGAAGGTCCTTCATCAGAGAGTGAAAGATAAAGACAAGACTTCCTACAGTAACTACCTCAATAAGTGAAATAAAACTGTTGTTCTACGTTGGTAGTGTAGAAATACAATCTTTTGTAGCGTAAATTCCGAAAATTCTCTGTCTCCATGCAGGGGTATTTATATTACAATTAAATGTGTAAGATATTTAGTTATAAAATAACATGTACACAACAAGCGCTCTGATTGGTCAATACCCGTGTTTGGATAAGAGTATCCAAACACGGGAATTTTGAGGTCGATCTTGTACACACACAAAAAGCAAATCATGCCAGCCCATCGTTTTTAAACATTTATTAACATTCTATACATATGCACAATAACTATAAATAAAATATAGCAGTCTTCCCTGTTAATTTTCACAAGATTTTGCAAAAATAGGCCGAAATTATAAGTATTTAAAGTGGACAAAGCAACGCTATAAAAGCAAACGAGAATTCCCGTATAATTTGTAAGGGCGATGTTTACCTTATTGAAAGTTTCAAGAAAACCCAAAAAGACAACACGTACTTTTATAGATATAGTCGACCAATAGAACATGGAAAAGGTGTGCAATGTTTATTTTACCTCTCGTCGTGCAGGATATTCACGAAGAAACCATTCATTTTGTTCTTGTAGCCAACCAAAAATCACTGAACAACACTTCGACAGTGAGAGAAAACCACAAAAAAGATTCTGTGTTGTAGAATATGAAAGCTAGGCAAACTCACAACATCACTTTACATCTGCAGCAATCCAACATAAAATTAAACGGCATATTTTCGCGATTAAATCCATCTGGAAATATCTTTTTCATCTTTCTAAGCATGTTTTCCTGATGTTTTTACTTCAAACTTATTTTTGGCTGCATATTGCTGTCGTCAGCATCATAAATCATAATAGAAAACCATCCACGATTGGCCGATTAGCTTAGAAGAACATGAAAGACCTCCCTGATTGGTAGTTGACGGTTTTTGGGAGAATTGCAATGTTGATCTAATTATATTAATAACATTTAATGATATTTCTCTGTGGTTATTTTATAAAATAAATACCTAATGGTTTTCCGTGTTTGATACACTGATCCAAACACTGTTATAAATGATATACCGTATTTCCTCTAATAAACGCCCCCGGCGTTTATTAAATTTTGAAACAATTTGACGCGGCGTTTATTAGAGGGAGGCGTTTATTAGAGGGAGGAGTTTATTAGAGGGAGGTGTTTATTAGAGGGAGGTGTTTATTAGAGGGAGGAGTTTATTAGAGGGAGGATTTTATTAGACGGAGGAGTTTATTAGAGGGAGGTGTTTATTAGAGGGAGGAGTTTATTAGAGGGAGGTGTTTATTAGAGGGAGGTGTTTATTAGAGGGAGGAGTTTATTAGAGGGAGGAGTTTATTAGAGGGAGGAGTTTATTAGAGGGAGGCGTTTATTAGAGGGAGGCGTTTATTAAAGGGAGGTGTTTATTAGAGGGAGGTGTTTATTAGAGGGAGGAGTTTATTAGAGGGAGGAGTTTATTAGAGGGAGGAGTTTATTAGAGGGAGGAGTTTATTAGAGGGAGGAGTTTATTAGAGGGAGGAGTTTATTAGAGGGAGGCGTGTATTAGAAGGAGGCGTATATTAGAGGGAGGCGTTTATTAGAGGGAGGAGTTTATTAGAGGGAAGAGTTTATTAGAGGGAGGTGTTTATTAGAGGGAGGAGTTTATTAGAGGGAAGAGTTTATTAGAGGGAGGCGTTTATTAGAGGGAGGAGTTTATTAGAGGGAGGAGTTTATTAGAGGGAAGAGTTTATTAGAGGGAGGTGTTTATTAGAGGGAGGAGTTTATTAGAGGGAAGAGTTTATTAGAGGGAGGTGTTTATTAGAGGGAGGAGTTTATTAGAGGGAAGAGTTTATTAGAGGGAGGCGTTTATTAGAGGGAGGAGTTTATTAGAGGGAAGAGTTTATTAGAGGGAGGAGTTTATTAGAGGGAGGAGTTTATTAGAGGGAGGTGTTTATTAGAGGGAGGAGTTTATTAGAGGGAGGTGTTTATTAGAGGGAGGTGTTTATTAGAGGGAGGAGTTTATTAGAGGGAGGAGTTTATTAGAGGGAGGAGTTTATTAGAGGGAGGAGTTTATTAGAGGGAGGAGTTTATTAGAGGGAGGCGTGTATTAGAAGGAGGCGTTTATTAGAGGGAGGCGTTTATTAGAGGGAGGAGTTTATTAGAGGGAAGAGTTTATTAGAGGGAGGTGTTTATTAGAGGGAGGAGTTTATTAGAGGGAAGAGTTTATTAGAGGGAGGCGTTTATTAGAGGGAGGAGTTTATTAGAGGGAGGAGTTTATTAGAGGGAAGAGTTTATTAGAGGGAGGTGTTTATTAGAGGGAGGAGTTTATTAGAGGGAAGAGTTTATTAGAGGGAGGTGTTTATTAGAGGGAGGAGTTATTATTAGAGGGAGAGTTTATTAGAGGGAGGCGTTTATTAGAGGGGAGTTTATTAGAGGGAAGGAGTTTATTAGAGGGAGGAGTTTATTAGAGGGAGGAGTTTATTAGAGGGAGGAGTTTATTAGAGGGGAGTTTATTAGAGGGAGGAGTTTATTAGAGGGAGGAGTTTTAGGGAGGAGTTTATTAGAGGGAGGAGTTTATTAGAGGGAGGAGTTTATTAGAGGGAGGTTTTTAGAGGGAGGTTTATTAGAGGGAGGAGTTTATTAGAGGGAGGAGTTTATTAGAGGGATTAGGAGGAGTTTATTAGAGGGAGGAGTTTATTAGAGGGAGGAGTTTATTAGAGGGAGGGTTTTATTAGAGGGAGGAGTTTATTAGAGGGAGAGTTTATTAGAGGGAGGCGTTTATTAGAGGGAGGAGTTTATTAGAGGGAGAGTTTATTAGAGGAGGAGTTTATTAGAGGGAGGAGTTTATTAGAGGGAGGAGTTTATTAGAGGGAGGAGTTTATTAGAGGGAGGAGTTTATTAGAGGGAGGTTTATTAGAGGGAGGAGTTTAGTTTATTAGAGGGAGGAGTTTATTAGAGGGAGGAGTTTATTTAGAGGGAGGTTATTAGAGGGAGGTTTATTAGAGGGAGGAGTTTATTAGAGGGAAGAGTTTATTAGAGGGAGGTGTTTATTAGAGGGAGTTTATTAGAGGGAAGAGTTTATTAGAGGGAGGTGTTTATTAGAGGGAGGAGTTTATTAGAGGGAAGAGTTTATTAGAGGGAGGAGTTTATTAGAGGGAGGAGTTTATTAGAGGGAGGAGTTTATTAGAGGGAGGAGTTTATTAGAGGGGAGTTTATTAGAGGGAGGAGTTTATTAGAGGGAGGTTTTAGAGGGAGGAGTTTATTAGAGGGAGGGTTTATTATTAGAGGGAGGGTTTTATTAGAGGGAGGAGTTTATTAGAGGGAGGAGTTTATTAGAGGGAGGAGTTTATTAGAGGGAGGTGTTTATTAGAGGGAGGAGTTTATTAGAGGGAGGTGTTTATTAGAGGGAGGGTTTATTAGAGGGAGGTTTTTATTAGAGGGAGGTGTTTATTAGAGGGAGGTGTTTATTAGAGGGAGTTTTTATTAGAGGGGAGGAGTTTATTAGAGGGAGGATTTTATTAGAGGGAGGATTTATTAGAGGGAGTTTTATTAGAGGGAGGAGTTTATTAGAGGGGAGTGTTATTAGAGGGAGGATTAGAGGGAGGAGTTTATTAGAGGGAGGAGTTTTATTAGAGGGAGGAGTTTATTAGAGGGAGGAGTTTATTAGAGGGAGGAGTTTATTAGAAGGAGGGGTTTATTAGAGGGAGGAGTTTATTAGAGGGAGGCGTTTATTAGAGGGAGGCGTTTATTAGAGGGAGGAGTTTATTAGAGGGAGGGGTTTATTAGAGGGAGGGGTTTATTAGAGGGAGGGGTTTATTAGAGGGAGGGGTTTATTTAACAATATGTTATTGACCGAGAGCGAGGTCCGGATAATTGCATTTTGAGTTAAAATATGAACTAAAATATGGTCAAGTCGCAGTAGTAAAGTCAACTTAACTAGAATTTTAAGGCTGCAAAAGAGATCTGCACGAATTATTTTAGATGCACATCCTCGTTCACCATCAGTCCCACTGTTTAATGAGTTAAAGTGGCTACCATTTTATGAACAAATTAAAGTAGATAAATGTGCATTAGCTTTTAAGCGATTACATGGAAACATAGCTTCTTATCTTATTGAACTTTTAAAAACAAATAGCGAGGTTCATTCCAGAAGAACAAGATATGCTGACTTAAATTTCATTTGTTCCCCTTTTATACGTGATACTGAGGGTGGAAGAACCTTCTCAGTGTCTAGAACCAAACTATGGAATAGTCTGTCCTTAAATTTGAGAAAGCAACCAAACGTACATTTGTTTAAGAAATGTTATCAAAATTATTTACTTCACGAGCAGTTACTCATAAATAATTTTAAACCTTAACATAATCTATATGTATTTTAGCATTGTATATATTTTTTATACATTTTTATACATAATGTAATTAACTAAATTTTAGATTTTGTAATTTGAGGGCTACAGGTTTTTTAGTGTTTACACTATTGTGTACTACCCTCTTGAAATAAAGACTTTCATTCATTCATTCATTCATTCAACTCAAGAAGGAAGAAACTAAAAAGATTCCTTGTTTGGTTCCATTGCTGCCACATAAAAATAAATAAATCTGTCAATTACAGTAAACACCCGCTATGAAGAACCTTCCACCTATAAGAACCTCAGGCTGAAATTAGGGATTTTGTGCCCCTCTCAATAAGAACCTGTTTGAACCTGATATTTGAAATAGGTTCTTATGTCACAAAATCAATTTAAAATTCCACTGTAGCAAAGTCCCAAATGAGGATGACACCAACATCTGGTTGCGCGCAGTTGCAGTAACTGTTCAGTGTTAAGGAAGATGTTCCTTAATATTGCTATATACTAGTCTTAGTTAATTTCATCCATATCATCTCATTGACATAAGTGTTTATCAGTTACTGAATTGTGGCTTTATGGTTTATTGAGTTGTCTTTCTCCTGTTTTTGGCATGGTAAAATAATTACAAACTAATTTATAAGAACCTAACACCCTGATTTTTTGTTAGATATCAAATATATAAGAACCTATCCCAGGCTGGTTTGGAAAAATGTAGGTTCTTCATAGTGGGTGTTTACTGTATAGCATCCTTTTTCTTGCACTTTCTGTATTTTTTCTAATAAACGCCGCTCTAATGTGTGCGGCGTTTATTAGAGGGAGGCGTTTATTAGAGTAATACCATGATTTACTCGGTTTATTTTGTTCTCGCAGGGAAATTTAATCGCTAAATTCCCCATGTTTATTTGTTTGAAAACTACTCATGCATACAAATTAGGGAAAATTTCTAATTTTTCCTCATTCCTATGATATGCATGAGGGAAATTTAGTAGAACACAAAGGATTTCTTTGTCTTCTAATTCTCCCTCATTCAAATGCACGGGAACCAAAGTTCTCAAAGGTTCTCAAAGTTATCCTCGGCGATCATAATATTACAAACTATATAATACCATGACTTGTCGGGAAATTAGCGATTAAATTTCCCTTCGCCTCGGGAAGATTTGTAAAAGTCCTCGGGCTTCGCCCTCGGACTTTCACAATTCTTCCCTCGGCGGCGGGCAATTTAATCGCTAATTTCCCTCAAGTCATGGTATTACTTATAAGAAATACGGTAAAAGTGTTGTCCAGAGACCACGCACGGGGAGGGCTGAGGGAGGGGATTCAGTCCCCAACTTTTTTGCTCAGGTAAAAATATTAAAAATATGGAGAGTTAAAGAGTTAAATTAAAAATTTAAAGAATCTGAATTTCATACTTCGTAACAGTTATTTTAAACATGTAGTCATCCACATGAAGCCTACTGCCTAAATATGCACGCAGTACAGTGTTTATAAAAGCATTATCAGATTAGAATATCTGCTTACAAAAACTTTGTTGTCTTTAGCCTTTGAATTGTTTACGCTATTGAACCATATACCGTAGAATCACGATTGCTGTGCATACATTTGAAGTTATATATATATATATAAAGTTATTAAATTCAAAGGTTTTATCATTAAGTTCAATGATGAGATGGACTAAAAAATATGGTTTGTCATTGTTTATGCAGATCTTAATATTTCTGTTAAAATGTCCTTCAAAATGCTGAAAATAGCCGAGTCGGAGCCTTAGAATTCAAAAATGTTCTTGGGGCGCAAGCCCCCGGACCCCCATTGTCAATTCTCTTTTTAGCTCTACCAAAATCGAATACCATTATCCAATGAGACAAAATTTAAAATGGGAATTTAGTTTCCTCCTACTGATATCCTCCCTTTGTTTATTTATTTATTTTTATTTATTTATTGTATCGTATATGTAATCCATTGTTGTATGTAATAGTTGGGAAAGTTTTATTAAATCAGAACATTCTCGGTACCTACGCAAAACAACACTTTTTAAACGAGTATTAAAAATATAGAGAGCTTGAAATTAAAAGAAGTTATAAAAGAATCTGATGTTCATACGAGAGCGAGTGTCGATGAGAGTTGGCAGTCGAGAGTTTGCATGAGTTTTTCCTAAACTCTCATTGTTCGGTCAAACGAGCACGAGAGTTGCATGAGAGTTTATGTAAGAGACAAAGCTCGAGAAGGAGGGCTTTATGCTATTTCAAGACCCGAGGACGCGCAGCGTCCGAGGGCTTTATATAGCATAAAGCCCGACGTTCAAGGGCTTTATCTGACTTATTTCACGAGTGAGGAGGTTTTCCAACAAAATTTTGTCCATTTTATCCGCCTTGGACAAAGATTTCGCTTAGTGTTTCCTTCATTTCTTATCTAACAAGACGCCTGCTCAGGCGTTCACTTGGGCTACTGATTTGGGGGCAAGGCATGCAAGCGAATATGAAGCGAGTTCGGACTTTCGTTTTATTGCCAATGAATCGCTGTTGGAAAAGTTTACCGAGACCTGTAAACCTGCAAACCATTGCAAAGATTCTCTCCAAGATGAGAGAAACACAGATGAGAGATCAATCATGAAGACGGAAAGAACAGCCAAGGACAAACATATTATTACTCGGGCCTCCCCCCCTTGGGGGGAGAGCACGAGTCTTAGAAAGGGCTCTGTTTATTTATTTATTTTTGGCAATGTCGCGAAATGGCAATTATTGCATCATTGTTGACTAAATTAGTAGACTAGTGAGCGAGACTATGAATGTGGGATTACTACACATGCGCAGTGAAGTTATCCCCAAAACAATTTTGCCCCCCGCAGTCGTTTTTAGGGAGGCTAATTATTGCATCATCCCGATCAACCTCTTACCCAGGCTTACTGAAAATTAACTGCGTATATTTCTGATTTATTTACTCATCTGATCTGACACCTTTCTTCGAGTGCTCTTCACTGAAAATCTTTGATGTGGCTGGCAAGTATCTTGATCTTATATACGCTCACAATCCAGATCGCTTTTGAAACGGGTTGGTCTACGATTTCGAGAACCTGTACTCGATCAAATTATATGTTTCCATACGCTTTATGTCTACTAAATGTTTAATAATTTAATATGAGACTCAACATATGAATGCTTGCATATGAATGCTGTATGGAAATATGTTAACTGTTCTGAGGTAACTGTAATATTTTTATAAGCTTTGTTGCCTGTATTGTTTATTGTTATGTAATTATACAAAATAAAGTCGATGCTACAGTTTATTGTTTCATATTATACCAAGTAGAAGTACTATTATTAAAGTATGCAATGTTGCTATATATCGAATTAATTACCCTGTTTCACTTGATATTGTACCAGTAAGCTTAAATGGGGCTCCAAAATGTTCTGGGTTATCAGTAAGTTTGTATCGATTGTTCATATTATATGCGAATGCTTACAAATGAACGTACAGTATATAAATCTCTGACACTCATTGTTGCCATTGAGTAACCCTGTTTCACTCGATATTTTACCTGTAAGCTTAAATGGGGCTCCAAAATGTTCTGGGTTATCAGTAAGTTTGTATCGATTGTTCATACATGTATTATTATACACAAATGCTTACAAATGAATACACAGTATATAAATCTCTGACACCCATACCAACTATCAAGATCAAGGAGTAAAGAGTTTGTTGTTGTTTGACCTTGCTACTGCCAGCTAAATGCATGGTTTGATTTACTGCCATGCCTTATACACTGAGAAAAAGATTAACTGATTTAATGCTTGCTCAAACTGAACCCGTTTGCCGGACTGACCATATGAATTCATATTACATGAGCACAGGCCGGCTCGCTTACCAGGCTGACCCTGTTGACTAGAACTGGATTAGGTCAGCAAACAGGATGGCTCATTTGGTGGGGCAGACTTCTCAGTAAGCCAGCTTGGATACTGAGCCAACTCACCTTCATATAATCAAAGCCATTGGCCAACACTATGTTATGGGTTTGTAATGATGGAAAATTTAACCACCCCTGCACTGACAGCTGTATCATTACATGTACCATTGTACCTACAACTATAGATTTGTGTATATTGAATTCAAATCACTGAATTTGCCTACAATATATGTCTTTCAACAAGCCACAACCTCAAGTAGCCCGAGTTAACGCCTAGCGGGCGTCTTGTTAATTATACTGTGTTGACATTAATCCTGTGAAACTCTGTAATATTAATCATGAAATATTGTGTTTTTGTCCGAGTTAAATCAATTCTATATCGAAATGATCACTTGAATCTGGCGAATCGAACGCTGTAGGTTTCGTCTACTTAAAATGTGAAGATCAGATGTTATATGAGAAAATGCGTATTAGCGATTAAAGCGAGACTCGTCTCTAAAATCAAAGGACATGGCTTCAAGATCTATTCGTTGTTTACCCGATGATTTAATGCTCTTATGTCCATTAAACCGATGTAATTTCGTAACAGATATGTTTCGTATACCTTGCCGTTGTTTTTTATATAAATTTTGACACACGAAGACCTTCAATCGAACAGATATTAGAAAAAATAACATTGCCGCGTCGGGTAATATCACAACAGCATCAGCATGTTTTATAGTGCCTGTCACTTCATTTATCACTTCATCAATGTTCTTCATTCTTCCATTTACAGCAATTGAGCAACATATTTCAGTACAATTTAGTAGCACATTTAAACAGTTTGATCGATTCAATAAAACAAGTAAACATAGATTTGATCGAGTACACATCAGCGTACGATAATAATGGAGACCGCGGAAAAACCTGTTTCGAAATCGCTCATCTTTTACTTTTAGAGTAGGTCTACCGCTATCGGTGTCTGCGATTGTAAGTAGTGTGAGCATGTTTATTATTAATATACTTGCCAGCCACATTCCTTATCAATCTTATCACAAATTTGCTACAGTCTTGAAGTTGATCAATGGCAATGGCGACCAAAGAAGCGTGGATGAATATAAGGTCAGCGCTCGTTTTCATCACTGAAACAGTCACTGAAACAGTCATGACGTCATGAGAATAAAGAACAACGAAATAAGATCACGTCAGTTTGATAGATGGGAATTAGTTGCATTTTGTTGACCAGAAAAATAAAAATAATAAAAATAAAAATACAGAAGTGCAGCCCATTCTAAGACTTGGTGCTACCCCACAGGGGGTAGCCCAAGTAATTAGTATGCTAGACAAAGCTTGCGGTACATCAAAGAAACCCGACACAATCGTGTAATAAGAGAGTTTAAAAACCGCTTGAAGAGAGTTTAAAATAAGTTCTTTTTCTTTGTTTATCGACGCTTGTCAAGTTGCTGACAGTCCGAGTCGTCACTACTATTACTGTCACTTGTCGATGATATGTAATAATATTTTTTTTTTCTTTTTATTAGGGGTAATGATTTCAACGTCGTTTGTTTCCGTTTATAACTCTCATCGACTCTCGTGCATGAATGGTCAAACGAACTAACTTTCCTGTCGAAATAATGTAAGGTGTAACGTTTTGAGCGAAGATATTTTGACAATGACGTCTCTTCAGTAGCTCAGTGTTATTTTATATCACTGCCTTATAATTCTCGGTTGTCACTACATTGTATTTCTACATTGCCTACGCAGAACAACACTTTTATATCACTTATTAGGTAGTTAGGAAGCCTTGTTCTCTCTCTGATGACCAAGGGGCTGATTACAAAAACATTGTATTTTTCCTAACAAAACATTGTATTTCTACATTGCCTACGCAGAACAACACTTTCATATCACTTATTTAGGTAGTTTGGAAGCCTTCAGTTGTCTTTAGTAATTTACCATTCTCTCTCTGATGACTAAGGCCTTCGCTAGAATAGTTATACACCTAGCACCACGCGCGGACGTAGTAAAGTTGAACTCGACAGACGAACAGGTAAGATCGAATGTTGAATATAGTTGCACTTTTTGTAATCAACTGAGTTAAAATTTCATCTATCTGTCGGTAGTTAAATTCGAAATTAATAAATCAGCTTTTATTTCTAAAATAAAGTATTATCGTAAGAGTTAGGGTTAGTACTAGGTTTAGGGTTAGGATTTTAGTAGGGTAAGGTTTTGGGTTAGGACTATAAAAATTTTATCGACAAATCATACGTAGCATGAATGTCACTGACAAATCGCAGCTTGATATTTCTAACTATAGACAATGTAGAGGATCGTTTCACGAAAAATGTTGTGCTGAAAATACTCTAATGCAACTAGATAATAAATAAAATACAACTTTTATCCGTTTGTTTTTCGTGCAAGTGACTTGCCCGTTCTGATCACGTGAGTTTTTTCTCCATTGCGGTTTGCGGTTTAGGGTTGGGAATCATTGATTTAAGATTTTTGACAATTAACACCTATCCTTAAATTTATGATGAGGCTAGCGCTTATCTGCTATTCCGAGAATACCTGTCCAACCTTTTAATCATTGTAATTAATTTAATAATTGTTGTACTTTAACTAACTATTTCACATTCTTCTATTTTCTCAGTTTAAACAAAGATTTCCCTAGACCAAAATGTTCTCAATGCTCAGGAGGAAAAAGGAGTACTCGCCTGTTAAATCAACCATGGATGATATTACATACGAAATAATTACAGGAGACACTTTCCACGTGAGATATCTTGGAAATACCAAAATAAGTAAACAAGCTGAATGTATTGCTCGTGAAATATTGCCTCGTTATTCTATGAAAAGTCTTAAAAATTCTTCAAACCAAGAACTTATCATTGGTTCAAAATTCATCACATTACGCGAGATTGATCAATCATTGGTGTTATTGAACATACCTTTGTCTTCGATCAAGAATGTTATTTATCGAAAGAAAGATCAACAATATGGAAATTATTGTTTGTTCACAGTGGGAGATGATGATTATTCTGATAATGTACACGTATTTACATGTGGTAATACAGAAGAACCAGCCAGGATTTCAAAATCATTTCAAGCTGCAATCAATATTGATAATAATAACAATTAATACTTAAAACGCAGACCTTCTAAACAATCAAATGAAACTGTTCGATCCTTATTTACGCAAGAATAATCACTCTCTGCAGCTATTAATACAACTGAATTGGGCAAGCAAGAGCAATTGGGTGACAAGAAATACACGAACGATGTCTTCAAAGATCAAAATTTTATATTTTTAAACTTTTTAAAAGGTTTCTCAGTATACAGTTATAGAAAGAAGGCTTTTAGCCGTTCAGAACACATTTTTAAAATGTTTTTTTTATAATTATTTTTACCGTAATTGGTTCAAATAATAATGATGTAACGCATTTTAACACTGCTTATTATAGTTAGTGGTGAAGTAAAACAAGGGGGATACCCTTGCACGTTACTAATACAGGAGGGGCCTAACACCTATCATTGTGGTACACCACGTATTAAACAGCGTTGTATCGATTTAAAATCATTAGAGAAATGTGAAGTTGATCGTCCAGGTTGTTGTAGTCTTGAGAAAGACTATTGTTGGTGACTGACGTTTCAACGGCCTCATTAGCGGCGGTCATCTTAATTCAGAGTCAAGTGAGATGACCGCCGCTGAGGCCGGTTCAAACAATTTACTTTATTACAATCATCAACCTGGAAAAAAGAGAAAAACTACTACGGAACAAACATTTTCCCTTGCTTTCTTTCAGTTGCTTCTCTCTGATATGGTCACCTCAGTCTCGGTGATTATCGATATATATTTACATCGCCACTTCGCGTCTCAGTAAATATTAATGATGTAATGCATTTCCAAGCAAAACAAGGGGGATCCCCTATGTAATTAAATACATAACTGCTGAGATGGTGAAATCCATATTTTGGTATTACCCGTTTTTATCTGTGTATAGTTAATTGCGTCCGGGTTATCGTAATAAGTATAATAATTATTAATATAGCTATAGATTTTCGTAATATTGAACAAAAAATATGAATAATATAATAACAATGACTTTTAGGAGTCTCACAAAAGAGAACCAACAACTCTACTCCACATGAGTCTGAAATTTGGAAAACAACACAGGTATACCCAGACTATATCATCCAAGTACTAACCTCCCGTCATGCAACAGGGCTTAACTTGGGTATAACTCTTCCAATCAGCGGTTTCGCACAAAAGTTCTTGACAACAAAATGAGATACTCCAGGAGGAGAATATTTCTTGCCAAAATGGCATAGATTTAAAATATATATATATATATTGCCGTATGACTATAAATTTAGTATGATAACTGGAACTATAAAGGATTGTTGATGATGTTTAGACTTACATATGATAACCGTCCCTTACGTTGTAAGCTACAAATTACTAGACTTTTAAAACATTGTTGTAAGCAGTAAATTATTGGATTGTAACCGACCCCAAAACAACAAAGATCCTAACCCTAAATCCCCGCGGGTTAAGGATCTTTGTTGTTTTGGGGTCTGTTACAATCCAATAATTTACTGCTAACAATGCCTTAACAAGTCCAGTAATTTGTGGCTTACAACGTGGGGAACGGCCGTCGTGGTGAAGTATCTGATGAACATTTTTATGTGAAACCGCTGATATATCGCTGACTCGGCCTCCCTCAACGTCCGAATATGCTTACTGCATGTGTCATCCATGCTTCCCTAAAACTAATTACATTTCATTATAAAATCAAAACTATTACATGTGTAATCAATAAAACTATTTGAGAACTACAAACTATATTAATTCGAACAAAGAAAAGTCTGAATTGCTTCAAGTGCCAACTTAAAACTATACTTAAAGAGTGAGTATCAGGGTCATGCATTGCGGGTGTTTGTTATTGTTTTCATATATATATCAATACGGAAGTTTACAACAAATAGCAATAAAAATATTCAGCTTACTATATTTTCACTTTGGAAATCGACAAACCAACACGTTTAATGAAAGGATTGCAAAAATATCGACGGATTCGAATCACGATTTTGAATTAGGCGTCCCACAAAATGGCCGGAGAGAAAAACACAAGCGCGCAATGCATTACCCTGATACTCATTCTTTAAACACTCGGTGATTTCAATTTCCTCCCCGCAAGCCGCCCGCAACAACCCGCCCTCCCCCAACACGCAGAGAGCCTGCTCGCAGGCTAAGAATGTTCTGTCTCCGTGGGTATCGATGAGGCAATTAAATTTGTAAGATATTAAGATAAGGTGAGATAAAATAACACTGAGATAATGAAGTGTGCAATACTGAAGTTAAATGCTGAGGTATGTAGTCAAATATTGATATTTTATAACAATATGTCATGATTAGGTGTAACCCCATCCTGCGACCAAGGGAATGCCACATCGTAAGTTATTACGAACGGGAAAAATAAAATGTAACGTAGGTGTAACTGT
The DNA here is from genome assembly GCA_035772405.1 of Chrysogorgia sp. JL179-B06. Taxonomy (NCBI): domain Eukaryota; kingdom Metazoa; phylum Cnidaria; class Anthozoa; order Scleralcyonacea; family Chrysogorgiidae; genus Chrysogorgia; species Chrysogorgia sp. JL179-B06. The sequence goes on along the minus strand of JAYKKM010000159.1, from coordinate 77,962 downwards.
AGTAACCGATAGCACTGGAACTATATCAACTACGGTATATCAACTATATTCACTGTCAACAGTACGTGCATGATACTGCGCGTGTCATGTACTCTTGCTTCCCTAGCGGGAATCAAGAATGTTCTATCTCCCTAACATATTAAGATAAGGCTGAGATAAATAATACTGAGATACTGTGCACAATACTGAAGTCAAATGCTTAGGTTGTCAAATATATTTTTAGAACAATATGTCACATACTAATTTTACTTTCTGCATACGAGTGGGGAAAAGTTTGCAAGAGCACACTTATATATAATACACTGCATATTGAAGAACGCATAAACAGTTTTATATACACAGCAGCGAGGACGTAGTAAAGTTCAACTTGGCAGACGAACAGGTAAGCATGTTGAATAGTTGCACTCTTTGGTATTCAAATGTTAACAAATAGAAGCTTCAGATATTTCTAACTATATAGACAATGTAGAGCATCGTTTTACGTTAAAAGTGTTGTCCTGAAAATATTTTAAAAGGTTGATGTACTACCAAAATAGTGTGGAGGAAGTCAACTTTCGAGCAAAGGGCTTTCATTAGAGAGTCTAAATAAGTGATATTATCAGACTCTCTATATCAAGTGATATTATCAAACTCTCTAAATGAGTGATATTATCAAACTATCTAAATGAGTGATATTATCAAACTATCTAAATCAAGTGATATTGTCAAACAATCTAAATCAAGTGATATAAATGTGTTGTTCAGGGACCGCTGCAGAGGAAGAGGCTGGAGTGCTTCAGTCCCCTCCCCCCACTTTTCTGCCAAGTTAAACAAATATTAAAAATAATATAGAGCTTAAATTAAAAAGTTAAATAATCTGGCTTACATACTTCACAACAGCTAACCTATATAGACTTCAGTTATTTCTATAATAGTCATCCACAGCCTACTACCTACATATGCATGTTAAATAATTTGGCTTACATACCTCACAACAGCTAACCTATAGACTTAGTTATTTCTATAACAGTCATCCACAGCCTACTACCTACATATGCATGCAGTGTTTATAAAAGCATTGTTAAGTTAGAATCTGCTGAGCAAAACCGATTGTTGTGTTTAATTAGCTTTTGAATTGTTTACGTTGGGCTGCTGATTTACGCGCACTATTGAACCATGTTGTAGAATGGTTCATAAAATTCAAAAGTTTGGTTAATATTAAATTCAATGATGAGATGAAATAAAAAACATGATTTGTAATTGTTTATGATCTTAATTTTCTGTTAAAACGTCCTTCAAAATGCAGGAAATAGCCGTGTCGGAGCCTTAGAATTCAAAATGGTTCTGGGGGCGCAAGCCTCCCACGCGGACCTGCACTCATCTTCGATTCTCCTTTTAGCCCCGAAGCGAGTTTTAAAAAGGTGGGGGGGCCTGCTGTTCAGCGTAGACAGTGTCTAGAAATACAAATATACTGAAATATTCCAAAAAATGTTGTTGTATATACTGTCGAAATAATGTATAGGAGGTGTAACGCTTTGAGAGAAGGTGTTTTGACAATGACGTCTCTTCTGTAGTAGATCATTATTATTTTATCTCACTGCCTTATCTAAATATCTTACACATTTAATTGCCTCATCAAAATAGAATACCGTTATCCATGGAGACAGAACATTCTCGGTTGTCACTACATTGTATTTCTACATTAATTGCCTATATAGAACAACACTTTTATATCACTCATTTATAGGTAGTTAGGAAGCCTTGTCTTTAGTTTACCATTCTCTCTCTGATGACTTAGGCCTTCGCACCACGGACGTAGTAAAGTTGAACTCGACAGACGAACAGGTAAGAATGTTGAATATAGTTGCTCTTTTGGTATTCAACTCAGAGTTAATATTTTATCGACAAATCATACGTGGCATGAATGTTAACAAATCGCAGCTTGATATTTCTAAGTATAGACAATGTAGAGGATATAGTTTGACGAAAAATGTTGTGCTGAAAATACTCTAATACAACTGGATAATAAATAAAATGCAACTTTTATCAGTTTGTTTTTCGTGCGAGTTGCGTAAAGTGACTTGCCCGTTCTGGTCACGTGAGTTAATTTGTTCTCCATTGGGGTTTCGGCTTGGGGTTTAGGCTCGGTTGGGGTTAAAGGTTGTGGTTTAGGGTTGGGGTTGTGGGTTAGGGTTGGGGTTGTGGGTATGGAATGGGGTTCATAGTTCGATGCTTAGGGTTGGAGGTTGGGATTATGGTAAGGTTTAGGGTTACATTTAGGGTTTTGGGTTATTATTAGCGGTTATGAATCGTTGATTTAAGATTTTTGACAATTAATACCTACCCTTAAATTTAGGATGAGGGTATTCCGACAATACCCATCCAACCTTTTAGTAATTGTTGTACTTTAGCTAACTACTTCACTTGCTTCTATTTTCTCAGTTTAACAAAGATTCCCCTAGACCAACATGATCTCAATGATCTGGAGGAAAAAGCTATACTCGCCTCTTAAATCAACCATGGATGATATTACATACGAAGTAATTGCAGGAGACACCTTTCACGTGAGATATCTTGGAAATACAAAAATAACTAGTAAACAAGCTGAATGTATTGCTCGTGAAATATTGCCTCGTTATTCTACGAAAAGTCTTAACAATTCTTCAAACCAAGAACTTATCATTGGTTCAAAATTCATCACATTACATTACATTACACAAAATTCATCAATCATTGGTGTTATTCGACATACCTTTGTCTTCGATCAAGAATGTTATTTATCGAAAGAAAGATCAACAATATGGAAATTACTGTTTGTTCACAGTAGGAGATGATGATTATTCTGATAATGTACACGTATTTACATGTGGTAATACAGAAGAACCAGCCAGGATTGCAAAATCATTTCAAGCTGCAATCAATGTTGAGAATAATAACAATTAATACTTAAAACACAGACCTTCCAACCAATCAAACGTATAAACCTGAGAGTTTTCAAAATGAACATGAAAAATACAGAGCAGTAAAACTTTGTAATAGTTTAGAAGATAACATTAAACAGGCAACATCTCTCAGTCACTTCAAGAAGTTAATGAAAAACTATTTGCTAGACAATTTTATTAATAGACAATAATTAATATTTTAAGCTGTTATACATGCGATTTTATAAATATTCGTATTTGACATTATAAATTTTAATCTGTATAATAGCATTGAAAAGACGGTTGGGAATTGCTCAATAAAGTATGTATAGTAAGTAAATATATGGAGATTGGTTCCTAAACCTGGAGACTGGTGCCTAAATCTGGAGATTTAGTTCTATTTTATATAATACTCAAATTTATTACGTTCGCCATTTTGTATAAATAGTAATAACAATCTATGTAAGCAAGGTATTAAGTATTTGAAAAGTACTAATAAACACATAAATAGTAATAACAATCTACGTAAGCAAGGTATTAAGTATTTGAAAAGTACTAATAAACACATAAATAGTAATAACAATCTATATAAGCAAGGTATTAAGTATTTGAAAAGTACTAATAAACACATAAATAGTAATAACAATCTATATAAGCAAGGTATTAAGTATTTGAAAAGTACTAATAAACACATAAATAATAATAACAATCTATATAAGCAAGGTATTAAGTATTTGAAAAGTACTAATAAACACATAAATAGTAATAACAATCTATATAAGCAAGGTACTAAGTATTTGAAAAGTACTAATAAACACATAAATAGTAATAACAATCTATGTAAGCAAGGTATTAAGTATTTGAAAAGTACTAATAAACACATAAATAGTAATAACAATCTATATAAGCAAGGTATTAAGTATTTGAAAAGTACTAATAAACACATAAATAGTAATAACAATCTATCTAAGCAAGGTATTAAATATTTGAAAAGTACTAATAAACACATAAATAATAATAACAATCTATATAAGCAAGGTATTAAGTATTTGAAAAGTACTAATAAACACATAAATAGTGAGAACAATCTATATAAGCAAGGTATTAAGTATTTGAAAAGTACTAATAAACACATAAATAGTAATAACAATCTATCTAAGCAAGGTATTAAGTATTTGAAAAGTACTAATAAACACATAAATAGTAATAACAATCTATTTAAGCAAGGTATTAAGTATTTGAAAAGTACTAATAAACACATAAATAGTAATAACAATCTATATAAGCAAGGTATTAAGTATTTGAAAAGTACTAATAAACACATAAATAGTAATAACAATCTATGTAAGCAATGTATTAAGTATTTGAAAAGTACTAATAAACACATAAATAGTAATAACAATCTATCTAAGCAAGGTATTAAGTATTTGAAAAGTACTAATAAACACATAAATAGTAATAACAATCTATATAAGCAAGGTATTAAGTATTTGAAAAGTACTAATAAACACATAAATAATAATAACAATCTATATAAGCAAGGTATTAAGTATTTGAAAAGTACTAATAAACACATAAATAATAATAACAATCTACAGTATATAAGCAAGGTATTAAGTATTTGAAAAGCACTAATAAACACATAAATAGTGAGAACAATCTATATAAGCAAGGTATTAAGTATTTGAAAAGTACTAATAAACACATAAATAGTAATAACAATCTATATAAGCAATCAGGTATTAAGTATTTGAAAAGTACTAATAAACACATAAATAGTGAGAACAATCTATATAAGCAAGGTATTAAGTATTTGAAAAGTACTAATAAACACATAAATAGTAATAACAATCTATCTAAGCAAGGTATTAAATATTTGAAAAGTACTAATAAACACATAAATAATAATAACAATCTATATAAGCAAGGTATTAAGTATTTGAAAAGTACTAATAAACACATAAATAATAATAACAATCTATATAAGCAAGGTATTAAGTATTTGAAAAGCACTAATAAACACATAAATAGTGAGAACAATCTATATAAGCAAGGTATTAAGTATTTGAAAAGTACTAATAAACACATAAATAGTAATAACAATCTATATAAGCAATCAGGTATTAAGTATTTGAAAAGTACTAATAAACACATAAATAGTGAGAACAATCTATATAAGCAAGGTATTAAGTATTTGAAAAGTACTAATAAACACATAAATAGTAATAACAATCTATCTAAGCAAGGTATTAAATATTTGAAAAGTACTAATAAACACATAAATAATAATAACAATCTATATAAGCAAGGTAGTAAGTATTTGAAAAGTACTAATAAACACATAAATAGTGAGAACAATCTATATAAGCAAGGTATTAAGTATTTGAAAAGTACTAATAAACACATAAATAGTAATAACAATCTATCTAAGCAAGGTATTAAGTATTTGAAAAGTACTAATAAACACATAAATAGTAATAACAATCTATCTAAGCAAGGTATTAAGTATTTGAAAAGTACTAATAAACACATAAATAGTAATAACAATCTATTTAAGCAAGGTATTAAGTATTTGAAAAGTACTAATAAACACATAAATAGTAATAACAATCTATATAAGCAAGGTATTAAGTATTTGAAAAGTACTAATAAACACATAAATAGTAATAACAATCTATGTAAGCAAGGTATTAAGTATTTGAAAAGTACTAATAAACACATAAATAGTAATAACAATCTATATAAGCAAGGTATTAAGTATTTGAAAAGTACTAATAAACACATAAATAGTAATAACAATCTATCTAAGCAAGGTATTAAATATTTGAAAAGTACTAATAAACACATAAATAATAATAACAATCTATATAAGCAAGGTATTAAGTATTTGAAAAGTACTAATAAACACATAAATAGTGAGAACAATCTATATAAGCAAGGTATTAAGTATTTGAAAATTACTAATAAACACATAAATAGTAATAACAATCAATCGAAGCAAAGTATTAAGTATTTGAAAAGTACTAATAAACACATAAATAGTAATAACAATCTATCTAAGCAAGGTATTAAGTATTTGAAAAGTACTAATAAACACATAAATAGTAATAACAATCTATTTAAGCAAGGTATTAAGTATTTGAAAAGTACTAATAAACACATAAATAGTAATAACAATCTATATAAGCAAGGTATTAAGTATTTGAAAAGCACTAATAAACACATAAATAGTAATAACAATCTATGTAAGAAAGGTATTAAGTATTTGAAAAGTACTAATAAACACATAAATAGTAATAACAATCTATCTAAGCAAGGTATTAAGTATTTGAAAAGTACTAATAAACACATAAATAGTAATAACAATCTATATAAGCAAGGTATTAAGTATTTGAAAAGTACTAATAAACACATAAATAATAATAACAATCTATATAAGCAAGGTATTAAGTATTTGAAAAGTACTAATAAACACATAAATAGTAATAACAATCTATGTAAGCAAGGTATTAAGTATTTGAAAAGTACTAATAAACACATAAATAGTAATAACAATCTATCTAAGCAAGGTATTAAGTATTTGAAAAGTACTAATAAACACATAAATAGTAATAACAATCTATATAAGCAAGGTATTAAGTATTTGAAAAGTACTAATAAACACATAAATAGTAATAACAATCTATCTAAGCAAGGTATTAAATATTTGAAAAGTACTAATAAACACATAAATAATAATAACAATCTATATAAGCAAGGTATTAAGTATTTGAAAAGTACTAATAAACACATAAATAGTGAGAACAATCTATATAAGCAAGGTATTAAGTATTTGAAAAGTACTAATAAACACATAAATAGTAATAACAATCAATCGAAGCAAGGTATTAAGTATTTGAAAAGTACTAATAAACACATAAATAGTAATAACAATCTATCTAAGCAAGGTATTAAGTATTTGAAAAGTACTAATAAACACATAAATAGTAATAACAATCTATTTAAGCAAGGTATTAAGTATTTGAAAAGTACTAATAAACACATAAATAGTAATAACAATCTATATAAGCAAGGTATTAAGTATTTGAAAAGTACTAATAAACACATAAATAGTAATAACAATCTATGTAAGCAAGGTATTAAGTATTTGAAAAGTACTAATAAACACATAAATAGTAATAACAATCTATCTAAGCAAGGTATATTAAGTATTTGAAAAGTACTAATAAACACATAAATAGTAATAACAATCTATATAAGCAAGGTATTAAGTATTTGAAAAGTACTAATAAACACATAAATAATAATAACAATCTATATAAGCAATGCAAGGTATTAAGTATTTGAAAAGCACTAATAAACACATAAATAGTGAGAACAATCTATATAAGCAAGGTATTAAGTATTTGAAAAGTACTAATAAACACATAAATAGTAATAACAATCTATATAAGCAAGGTATTAAGTATTTGAAAAGTACTAATAAACACATAAATAGTGAGAACAATCTATATAAGCAAGGTATTAAGTATTTGAAAAGTACTAATAAACACATAAATAGTAATAACAATCAATCGAAGCAAGGTATTAAGTATTTGAAAAGTACTAATAAACACATAAATAGTAATAACAATCTATCTAAGCAAGGTATTAAGTATTTGAAAAGTACTAATAAACACATAAATAGTAATAACAATCTATTTAAGCAAGGTATTAAGTATTTGAAAAGTACTAATAAACACATAAATAGTAATAACAATCTATCTAAGCAAGGTATTAAGTATTTGAAAAGTACTAATAAACACATAAATAGTAATAACAATCTATTTAAGCAAGGTATTAAGTATTTGAAAAGTACTAATAAACACATAAATAGTAATAACAATCTATATAAGCAAGGTATTAAGTATTTGAAAAGTACTAATAAACACATAAATAGTAATAACAATCTATATAAGCAAGGTATTAAGTATTTGAAAAGTACTAATAAACACATAAATAATAATAACAATCTATATAAGCAAGGTATTAAGTATTTGAAAAGTACTAATAAACACATAAATAATAATAACAATCTATATAAGCAAGGTATTAAGTATTTGAAAAGCACTAATAAACACATAAATAGTGAGAACAATCCATATAAGCAAGGTATTAAGTATTTGAAAAGTACTAATAAACACATAAATAGTAATAACAATCTATATAAGCAATCAGGTATTAAGTATTTGAAAAGTACTAATAAACACATAAATAGTGAGAACAATCTATATAAGCAAGGTATTAAGTATTTGAAAAGTACTAATAAACACATAAATAGTAATAACAATCTATCTAAGCAAGGTATTAAATATTTGAAAAGTACTAATAAACACATAAATAATAATAACAATCTATATAAGCAAGGTATTAAGTATTTGAAAAGTACTAATAAACACATAAATAGTGAGAACAATCTATATAAGCAAGGTATTAAGTATTTGAAAAGTACTAATAAACACATGAATAGTAATAACAATCCATCTAAGCAAGGTATTAAGTATATGAAAAGTACTAATAAACACATAAATAGTAATAACAATCTATCTAAGCAAGGTATTAAGTATTTGAAAAGTACTAATAAACACATAAATAGTAATAACAATCTATTTAAGCAAGGTATTAAGTATTTGAAAAGTACTAATAAACACATAAATAGTAATAACAATCTATATAAGCAAGGTATTAAGTATTTGAAAAGTACTAATAAACACATAAATAGTAATAACAATCTATGTAAGCAAGGTATTAAGTATTTGAAAAGTACTAATAAACACATAAATAGTAATAACAATCTATCTAAGCAAGGTATTAAGTATTTGAAAAGTACTAATAAACACATAAATAGTAATAACAATCTATATAAGCAAGGTATTAAGTATTTGAAAAGTACTAATAAACACATAAATAATAATAACAATCTATATAAGCAAGGTATTAAGTATTTGAAAAGTACTAATAAACACATAAATAATAATAACAATCTATATAAGCAAGGTATTAAGTATTTGAAAAGCACTAATAAACACATAAATAGTGAGAACAATCTATATAAGCAAGGTATTAAGTATTTGAAAAGTACTAATAAACACATAAATAGTAATAACAATCTATATAAGCAATGAATCAAGTATTAAGTATTTGAAAAGTACTAATAAACACATAAATAGTGAGAACAATCTATATAAGCAAGGTATTAAGTATTTGAAAAGTACTAATAAACACATAAATAGTAATAACAATCTATGTAAGCAAGGTATTAAGTATTTGAAAAGTACTAATAAACACATAAATAGTAATAACAATCTATGTAAGCAAGGTATTAAGTATTTCAAAAGTACTAATAAACACATAAATAGTAATAACAATCTATCTAAGCAAGGTATTAAGTATTTGAAAAGTACTAATAAACACATAAGTAGTAATAACAATCTATATAAGCAAGGTATTAAGTATTTTAAATAGTAATAACAATCTATGTAAGCAAGGTATTAAGTATTTGAAAAGTACTAATAAACACATAAATAGTAATAACAATCTATGTAAGCAAGGTATTAAGTATTTGAAAAGTACTAATAAACACATAAATAGTAATAACAATCTATGTAAGCAAGGTATTAAGTATTTGAAAAGTACTAATAAACACATAAATAGTAATAACAATCTATCTAAGCAAGGTATTATATATTTGAAAAGTACTAATAAACACATAAATAATAATAACAATCTATATAAGCAAGGTATTAAGTATTTGAAAAGTACTAATAAACACATAAATAGTAATAACAATCTATGTAAGCAAGGTATTAAGTATTTGAAAAGTACTAATAAACACATAAATAGTAATAACAATCTATCTAAGCAAGGTATTAAGTATTTGAAAAGTACTAATAAACACATAAATAGTAATAACAATCTATATAAGCAAGGTATTAAGTATTTGAAAAGTACTAATAAACACATAAATAATAATAACTATCTATATAAGCAAGGTATTAAGTATTGGAAAAGTACTAATAAACACATAAATAGTAATAACAATCTATGTAAGCAAGGTATTAAGTATTTGAAAAGTACTAATAAACACATAAATAGTAATAACAATCTATATAAGCAATCAGGTATTAAGTATTTGAAAAGTACTAATAAACACATAAATAGTGAGAACAATCTATAGTAACATAGGAAAGGTAAAATATAAAAAGGTCCCACTAATTCGCTCTAAAGGCAGATTTGAATAAAAATGACTTTAATTGTTTTTTAAAGTGCATATAACGTCTGTGGGAATTTAACATATTTGTAATCTATCGATTCTCCTCAGAAAAATTGTAATATATCTCGTCAGCTGAAAATTTCATCTTCATAGACTTTTTTGCTGTTAAAGTTGACGGAAATGACGTCATAGCGGGCATCTGTAAAGAGGTTTTCATACAAAAAAGTCTATGAAGATGAAATTTTCATCTGACAAGATATATTACAATTTATCTCAGGATAATTCATAGATTACAAATATGTTAAATCCCCACAGACGTTATATGCACTTTAAAAAGTTCAACAGAAGCACTTCTACTATTTAAGTTCGATACTCAGCTTGTTCCACAGCTTTGGAGTTGTAGCCAGATGGAGCTGCGGCAGAGAAGGGTCTCTCTCTATTTAAGTTCGATAGTCAGCTTGTTCCACAGCTTTGGAGCTGTAGCCTGATGGAGGGTCTGTCTCTATTTAAGTTCGATAGTCAGCTTGTTCCACAGCTTTGGAGCTGCAGCCTGATGGAGCTGTGGCAGAGAAAGGTCTGTCTCTATTTAAGTTCGATAGTCAGCTTGTTCCACAGCTTTGGAGCTGTAGCCTGATGGAGCTGCGACAGAGAAAGGTCTCTATTTAAGTTCGATAGTCAGCTTGTTCCACAGCTTTGGAGCTGTAGCCTGATGGAGCTGCGACAGAGAAAGGTCTGTCTCTATTTTTCAATACTCCTGAAAGCTAGACCTATAAGTGTTTTTGTATTTGACCAAAGACTTAATAGATCAGTTATGTATTGTGGTGTCATACCATTTAGATATTTATAGAATAACAAAATAATTTGAAAGGAATTCTCTATTGTATTGGTAGCCAGTGAAGTTCATGCATTATAATTATAAGTAATACCATGACTTGAGGAAAATTAGTTATTAAATGTCCCCGAAAGCCGAGGGAGGATTTGTGTAAGTAACTTTCACAAATCCTCCCGAGAGGGAGGGTGAGCACGCCATTTATCCTGGTCAGCGGCAAGCAATCGTCTTCTGGACGATCTTTTTTAGTATCCGCGAGATATACCAATGTTATGATATACATCATTCTGCATGCTAACCCAAAAACAACTTAGATACTGACCCTAACCCCCCGCCCAATGGGTTTTCTAACCCTAACCCCCGTGATACAGGAAAGCTAAGTAAAAATCCTATTACTAACCTTAATACTAATAAAAGGATCGTCCAGAAGACGATTCATGCTTGCCGCTGACCGGGATAAATGGCGTACTCACCCTCCTTCTCCGCCCATGATGTAACGTTTTCGATGGCCTTGAGGGACATTTAATCACTAATTTCTCAAAATGTCATGGTATTAGTTTGTAATGACATCAGGAAAATTATTAATAATTATTGTGTGTTCACCGTACGAAATTATTATGCGGATTGTTAATGTGAAGATGTACACCAATCTCGTACACAGAGCCTGCGTACCTTTTGGCCTGCGCCAAGGAAAGTATGCTCTGAATACTGGATGTACACCTTGTTTTTCAGAAGAGCTCGTGTTCAGTGTTGCCACCTTGGGATTTTATCCCAAGATCTTTTGGATTTTTTTAGGGATTTTTTCTCAGGGATTCGACCTTGGGATTTTTCTTGGGATTTTTCCAGAGCAAACAGTTTCGGTTTTAAAAAGATGATTTCAATTTCAATACCCTTAAGGGCGTGTGAATTTGTACTTATGTTTAATTAAAGAAATAGATTTTCTATTTGAAAGCTCTTGTCTCTCGGTTATTTGAGTCAGAGAGAGTACTCAAACGGCGATAGAGACCTGGTAACTAGTCGGGAAATGAAGCTGTGAACCGTGAACTTGGGATTTTTTGGTAAAAAATAGGGAATCTTGGGATATTTTCAGACCTTTATTGGGATTTTTACGAAACTTGACTTGGCAACACTGCTCGTGTCCAGGATAGCAACATCATTTCATTTCAATAGCAAAATCAAATTGCATATTTCAAACTGCAATCAATATTGAGAAAAATCAGTCAAAATTAATCAAACGATTTGTTGAAGTGAGAAACATATGTCTGAAGTATATGTTTGGATATTGTTTACAATTGCATGGATGAGAGTGTGAAAACTACCAGATGTACTATAATAATAATTCTAACTAGAAATAGTTAACACTAATAAAAGTTCCCAAGTATGCTAATGATCGGTATAAACATGAGTATGCTGTGTATTATATAAATTATAAACAAATAGTTATTTATAGTTTTGGTTGCTGTTATTTTTATTTGAGAAAATTAATTTGTAAAGATATGTTATGCTTTCAATAAACATCAATGACTTAAGACGCAGACTTCTTAAAATTAATGTTTATTAATGAGCAATAACAGGTAAATTGAAAATAATCAAAGAAAAAGCGTCGACTGAGGAATAATAGTTTATTAAATGTTGAATTGAAAATAATGAATGTTAATACAGTTTAACAAAGTAAAAATGGTCATTGAACAAAAATGAACCCCCATTAATAAACACATTGCGCAAGCTATCCATACACCACAAACACTATACTTTATATGCACGTGGGTGATGATTTGTGGCAGGACCGTGTGCAGAAAAGTAGGAAATATTTAACTAAATTCAACCTCGTTCCAAGGGTATTTTGCCTCCACGGGGAAGGTCGGCAAAAATGGCCCTGGGATCGGCTGGTCACATGACAGATATGATAATTTTTGTGGTCTTTGTTCCAATGCCTTTGTCTACTTTGTTGACCTGAGTAATTGCGAAATATTCAATGCTCTTCAGAGTTGTTCATGTTAGCATTCGTCGGTATAAAAGCAGCTAACAATCTTAATAATCCACCATTACATCCATGGTTATCTCTTACAAACGGTATGAAGAAGCATATATCCAATTTAGCGAAAACTATCACTTTAAAATATCACTGAAAAATTTGAACACAGCTTTCAGATTTAGATGAATAAATTATACTCGGCTGAATTAATTGAGTTTTATGACAAGCCAATCGGATTATAGAACGGACCAGCCGATCCCAGGGTCATTTTCGCCGACCTTCCGCCGTGGAGGCAAAATGTCCTGGGTACGAGGTTGAACTAAATTGGTTTAAATTGTGATGTGCGTTCTTTAGCCGACTTAGAACGATGATGAAAAAATCAGAGAAAAATGTAAATTGATCAATGCGAAAACAACATCTGAAATGGTATATTAAAGACTTGTTGACCTAGTGTCAGGTCTTTACTGCAAACGAGCAAGGAGCAAGATCTGTGCGAAAAGACCAAGGAGAAAAGAGCGAAAAGAAAATTAAAGAGCGACGAAGCATCAAGATCTGTGCAAAAATACCAAGGACAGGATAATTTTGAAGTATAAAGATCGATCAAACGAGGTTAATAAGGTTTTTATTATATGGCTCTTTTAAATTTCTCACATTTCATCAATTTGTTTGCAATTATTTAAAACGTTTCAGTTGTTCTTTACCGGTTTGTAAAGACCGCTCGGTAACCAATCAGATTACAGAATAAAGCTGTATTAAGACAGCTCACGAGCCAAGCCATATAATAATAAAGCTGTATTAAGAGCTCACGAGGCAAGCCATATAATAATAAAGCTGTATTAAGACAGCTCACGAGGCCAAGCCATATAATAATAAAGCTGTATTAAGACAGCTCACGAGCCAAGCCATATAATAATAAAGCTGTGTTAAGACAGCTCACGTGCCAAGCCATATAATAATAAAGCTGTGTTAAGACAGCTCACGAGCCAAGCCATATAATAATAAAGCTATGTTAAGACAGCTCACGAGGCCAAGCCATATAATAATAAAGCTGTGTTAAGACAGCTCACGAGCCAAGCCATATAATAATAAAGCTGTATTAAGACAGCTCACGAGCCAAGCCATATAATAATAAAGCTATGTTAAGACAGCTCACGAGGCCAAGCCATATAATAATAAAGCTATGTTAAGACAGCTCACGAGAACCAAGCCATATAATAATAAAGCTATGTTAAGACAGCTCACGAGCCAAGCTATATAATAAAGCTGTATTAAGACAGCTCACGAGGCCAAGCCATATAATAATAAAGCTGTGTTAAGACAGCTCACGAGCCAAGCCATATAATAATAAAGCTGTATTAAGAGCTCACGAGCCAAGCCATATAATAATAAAGCTATGTTAAGACAGCTCACGAGCCAAGCCATATAATAATAAAGCTATGTTAAGACAGCTCACGAGGCAAGCTATATAATAATAAAGCTATGTTAAGACAGCTCACGAGGCAAGCTATATAATAATAAAGCTGTGTTAAGACAGCTCACGAGCCAAGCCATATAATAATAAAGCTGTATTAAGACAGCTCACGAGCCAAGCCATATAATAATAAAGCTATGTTAAGACAGCTCACGAGCCAAGCTATATAATAATAAAGCTGTATTAAGACAGCTCACGAGGCCAAGCCATATAATAATAAAGCTGTGTTAAGACAGCTCACGTGCCAAGCCATATAATAATAAAGCTGTATTAAGACAGCTCACGAGAACCAAGCCATATAATAATAAAGCTGTATTAAGACAGCTCACGAGCCAAGCCATATAATAATAAAGCTGTATTAAGACAGCTCACGAGCCAAGCCATATAATAATAAAGCTGTGTTAAGACAGCTCACGAGCCAAGCCATATAATAATAAAGCTGTATTAAGACAGCTCACGAGCCAAGCCATATAATAATAAAGCTGTGTTAAGACAGCTCACGAGAGCCAAGCCATAATAATAAAGCTGTGTTAAGACAGCTCACGAGCCAAGCCATATAATAATAAAGCTGTGTTAAGACAGCTCACGAGCCAAGCCATATAATAATAAAGCTATGTTAAGACAGCTCACGAGAGCCAAGCCATATAATAATAAAGCTGTGTTAAGACAGCTCACGAGCCAAGCCATATAATAATAAAGCTATGTTAAGACAGCTCATGAGCCAAGCCATATAATAATAAAGCTATGTTAAGACAGCTCACGAGCCAAGCTATATAATAATAAAGCTGTATTAAGACAGCTCACGAGCCAAGCCATATAATAATAAAGCTATGTTAAGACAGCTCACGAGGCAAAGCCATATAATAATAAAGCTGTATTAATTAGACAGCTCACGAGGCCAAGCCATATAATAATAAAGCTATGTTAAGACTGCTCACGAGCCAAGCCATATAATAATAAAGCTGTATTAAGACAGCTCACGAGGCCAAGCCATATAATAATAAAGCTGTATTAAGACAGCTCACGTGCCAAGCCATATAATAATAAAGCTATGTTAAGACAGCTCACGAGAGGCAAGCCATATAATAATAAAGCTATGTTAAGACAGCTCACGAGCCAAACCATATAATAATAAAGCTATGTTAAGACAGCTCACGAACCAAGCCATAATAATAAAGCTATGTTAAGACAGCTCACGAGAGGCAAGCCATATAATAATAAAGCTATGTTAAGACAGCTCACGAGCCAAACCATATAATAATAAAGCTATGTTAAGACAGCTCACGAGAGCCAAGCCATATAATAATAAAGCTGTGTTTAGACAGCTCACGAGAGGCAAGCCATATAATAATAAAGCTATGTTAAGACAGCTCACGAGCCAAGCCATATAATAATAAAGCTGTGTTAAGACAGCTCACGAGCCAAGCCATATAATAATAAAGCTGTGTTTAGACAGCTCACGAGCCAAACCATATAATAATAAAGCTATGTTAAGACAGCTCACGAACCAAGCCATAATAATAAAGCTATGTTAAGACAGCTCACGAACCAAGCCATAATAATAAAGCTATGTTAAGACTGCTCACGAGCCAAGCCATATAATAATAAAGCTGTGTTAAGACAGCTCACGTGCCAAGCCATATAATAATAAAGCTATGTTAAGACAGCTCACGAGAGGCAAGCCATATAATAATAAAGCTATGTTAAGACAGCTCACGAACCAAGCCATAATAATAAAGCTGTATTAAGACAGCTCACGAGCCAAGCCATATAATAATAAAGCTGTATTAAGACAGCTCACGTGCCAAGCCATATAATAATAAAGCTGTATTAAGACAGCTCACGTGCCAAGCCATATAATAATATTAAAGCTGTGTTAAGACAGCTCATGAGGCCAAGCCATATAATAATAAAGCTGTATTAAGACAGCTCATGAGGCCAAGCCATATAATAATATTAAAGCTGTGTTAAGACAGCTCACGAGCCAAGCCATATAATAATAAAGCTGTATTAAGACAGCTCACGAGGCCAAGCCATATAATAATAAAACTATGTTAAGACAGCTCACGAGGCAAAGCCATATAATAATAAAGCTGTATTAAGACAGCTCACGAGGCCAAGCCATATAATAATATTAAAGCTGTGTTAAGACAGCTCACGTGCCAAGCCATATAATAATAAAGCTGTATTAAGACAGCTCACGAGGCCAAGCCATATAATAATAAAGCTATGTTAAGACAGCTCACGAGGCAAAGCCATATAATAATAAAGCTGTATTAATTAGACAGCTCACGAGGCCAAGCCATATAATAATAAAGCTATGTTAAGACTGCTCACGAGCCAAGCCATATAATAATAAAGCTGTATTAAGACAGCTCATGAGGCCAAGCCATATAATAATATTAAAGCTGTGTTAAGACAGCTCACGTGCCAAGCCATATAATAATAAAGCTGTATTAAGACAGCTCACGAGGCCAAGCCATATAATAATAAAGCTATGTTAAGACAGCTCACGAGGCAAAGCCATATAATAATAAAGCTGTGTTAAGACAGCTCACGAGAGCCAAGCCATATAATAATAAAGCTATGTTAAGACAGCTCACGAGCCAAGCCATATAATAATAAAGCTGTATTAAGACAGCTCACGAGGCAAAGCCATATAATAATAAAGCTGTATTAATTAGACAGCTCACGAGGCCAAGCCATATAATAATAAAGCTATGTTAAGACAGCTCACGAGGCAAAGCCATATAATAATAAAGCTGTATTAATTAGACAGCTCACGAGCCAAGCTATATAATAATAAAGCTATGTTAAGACAGCTCACGAGCCAAGCCATATAATAATAAAGCTGTATTAAGACAGCTCACGAGGCCAAGCCATATAATAATAAAGCTGTATTAAGACAGCTCACGTGCCAAGCCATATAATAATAAAGCTGTATTAAGACAGCACACGAGAGGCAAGCCATATAATAATAAAGCTATGTTAAGACAGCTCACGAGAGGCAAGCCATATAATAATAAAGCTATGTTAAGACAGCTCACGAGCCAAGCTATATAATAATAAAGCTATGTTAAGACAGCTCACGAGCCAAGCCATATAATAATAAAGCTGTATTAAGACAGCTCACGAGCCAAGCCATATAATAATAAAGCTGTATTAAGACAGCTCACGAGCCAAGCCATATAATAATAAAGCTGTATTAAGACAGCTCACGAGCCAAGCCATATAATAATAAAGCTGTATTAAGACAGCTCACGAGCCAAGCCATATAATAATAAAGCTGTATTAAGACAGCTCACGTGCCAAGCCATATAATAATAAAGCTATGTTAAGACAGCTCACGAGAGGCAAGCCATATAATAATAAAGCTATGTTAAGACAGCTCACGAGCCAAACCATATAATAATAAAGCTATGTTAAGACAGCTCACGAACCAAGCCATAATAATAAAGCTGTATTAAGACAGCTCACGAGCCAAGCCATATAATAATAAAGCTGTATTAAGACAGCTCACGAGGCCAAGCCATATAATAATAAAGCTGTATTAAGACTGCTCACGAGGCCAAGCCATATAATAATAAAGCTGTATTAAGACATCTCACGTGCCAAGCCATATAATAATAAAGCTGTATTAAGACAGCTCACGTGCCAAGCCATATAATAATAAAGCTGTATTAAGACAGCTCACGTGCCAAGCCATATAATAATAAAGCTGTATTAAGACAGCTCATGAGGCCAAGGCATATAATAATATTAAAGCTGTGTTAAGACAGCTCACGAGCCAAGCCATATAATAATAAAGCTATGTTAAGACAGCTCATGAGCCAAGCCATATAATAATAAAGCTGTATTAAGACAGCTCACGAGGCCAAGCCATATAATAATAAAGCTGTATTAATTAGACAGCTCACGAGGCCAAGCCATATAATAATAAAGCTGTATTAAGACAGCTCACGAGCCAAGCCATATAATAATAAAGCTGTATTAAGACAGCTCACGAGGCCAAACCATATAATAATAAAGCTGTATTAAGACAGCTCACGAGGCCAAACCATATAATAATAAAGCTGTGTTAAGACTGCTCACGAGAACCAAGCCATATAATAATAAAGCTATGTTAAGACAGCTCACGAGCCAAGCCATATAATAATAAAGCTATGTTAAGACAGCTCACGAGAGGCAAGCCATATAATAATAAAGCTATGTTAAGACAGCTCACGAGAGCCAAGCCATATAATAATAAAGCTGTATTACGACAGCTCACGAGAGCCAAGTTATATAATAATAAAGCTGTGTTAAGACAGCTCACGAGAGCCAAGCCATATAATAATAAAGCTATGTTAAGACAGCTCACGAGAGGCAAGCCATATAATAATAAAGCTATGTTAAGACAGCTCACGAGCCAAGCCATATAATAATAAAGCTATGTTAAGACAGCTCACGAGCCAAGCCATATAATAATAAAGCTGTATTAAGACAGCTCACGAGCCAAGCCATATAATAATAAAGCTGTATTAAGACAGCTCACGAGGCCAAGCCATATAATATTAAAGCTGTGTTAAGACAGCTCACGAGCCAAGCCATATAATAATAAAGCTATGTTAAGACAGCTCAAGAGCCAAGCATAATAATAAAGCTATGTTAAGACAGCTCACGAGCCAAGCCATATAATTATAAAGCTGTATTAAGACAGCTCACGAGCCAAGCCATATAATAATAAAGCTGTATTAACTCTTTCCCTACGGGCGCAGTTAAAATGGGTCGTTGATGACCGCAAAGTCGTCAATCGAAAAAAACGGCACACGGTAACGCAAGATTAAAAATTGAAATTCGACAAGCGCCAGGAACATAAAATCCACGCACACGCCAAGTTTGATTTGATTTCATAAACAACTCTGCGATTGGTGGCATTTTGAGTTTTCAAGATGCTATGCGGGCGTGCAAGATGGCCTTTTCTGGAAAAATGTAAATGTTTCAACCTGATTTATGATAATTAATGCTAATTTATATTAACATAATGTGTTTTGTTCGGGAAAGTTAAAAGAACAAGTAAAAGCCGGTTTATTGGGCTTCCAGAAAATGTATAGCTTTCGCAACAGTTATGGTTATTTCAAGAGATATCAATAGAACAACGTGGTCGTTCAATTTTTGATGTTTTTCAGCCGTAGGGAAAGAGTTAAGACAGCTCACGAGCCAAGCCATATAATAATAAAGCTGTATTAAGACAGCTCACGAGGCCAAGCCATATAATAATAAAGCTGTATTAAGACAGCTCACGAGGCAAAGCCATATAATAATAAAGCTGTATTAAGACAGCTCACGAGGCCAAGCCATATAATAATAAAGCTGTATTAAGACAGCTCACGAGCCAAGCCATATAATAATAAAGCTATGTTAAGACAGCTCACGTGCCAAACCATATAATAATAAAGCTGTATTAAGACAGCTCACGAGGCCAAGCCATATAATAATAAAGCTGTATTAAGACAGCTCACGAGGCCAAGCCATATAATAATAAAGCTGTATTAAGACAGCTCACGAGCCAAGCCATATAATAATAAAGCTGTATTAAGACAGCTCACGAGCCAAGTCATATAATAATAAAGCTGTATTAAGACAGCTCACGAGGCCAAGCCATATAATAATAAAGCTGTATTAAGACAGCTCACGAGGCCAAGCCATATAATAATAAAGCTATGTTAAGACAGCTCATGAGCCAAGCATAATAATAAAGCTATGTTAAGACAGCTCACGAGCCAAGCCATATAATAATAAAGCTGTATTAAGACAGCTCACGAGAGCCAAGCCATATAAAGTAATAAAGCTATGTTAAGACAGCTCACGAGGCCAAGACATATAATAATAAAGCTATGTTAAGACAGCTCACGAGGCCAAGACATATAATAATAAAGCTATGTTAAGACAGCTCACGAGCCAAGCTATATAATAATAAAGCTGTATTAAGACAGCTCACGAGCCAAGCCATATAATAATAAAGCTGTATTAAGACAGCTCACGAGCCAAGCCATATAATAATAAAGCTATGTTAAGACAGCTCATGAGGCAAAGCCATATAATAATAAAGCTGTGTTAAGACAGCTCACGAGCCAAGCTATATAATAATAAAGCTGTATTAAGACAGCTCACGAGCCAAGCCATATAATAATAAAGCTATGTTAAGACAGCTCACGAGGCCAAGCCATATAATAATAAAGCTATGTTAAGACAGCTCACGAGGCCAAGCCATATAATAATAAAGCTATGTTAAGACAGCTCACGAGCCAAGCTATATAATAATAAAGCTGTATTAAGACAGCTCACGAGCCAAGCCATATAATAATAAAGCTATGTTAAGACAGCTCATGAGGCAAAGCCATAATAATAATAAAGCTGTATTAAGACAGCTCACGAGCCAAGCCATATAATAATAAAGCTATGTTAAGACAGCTCACGAGCCAAGCCATATAATAATAAAGCTGTATTAAGACAGCTCATGAGGCAAAGCCATATAATAATAAAGACGTTGTGTATAATCCAGCAAAATGTTAATAAACTAGCTTGCAAAAGGACAGGTATTTTTCTCGTTTATCTCATTTTTGCTCTACCTTTTATAGTCGCGGTTCCGGGAGGGTTGCGAGGGCGGAAACAGGTGGCTGCATTCGCAGGCTAGTAAAATACCTGCCCTATATTATCTGTCAAACCATCGAATAAGATATTTATAATTAACTAATGTATTTTTGATATATTATGGCCGCCTTGTAGATAGTATTTTTGCTGACATCAATAACATTTCTTTCGAGTATAACTGAGAGAAACCTTAATTCTGAAAAATAGTGGCCTATATAAGGATAAAGATTAAGGTTAAATTACGAACTTTTAAAAGCTCAACTAGCAATAATCTAAGGCAATTAAACAGGCGTGGGAGGAATGTCACATATCATATGTGATGCATGCGTGATTACAGACAATATAGTGGGATAGGTTTCAATTATAACAGCATGCAGCTGCATTAATTTAAATGTCAATATGTCTTACAGCAATACATTTTGGTTTACAGCAATACATTTTGGTTTTCAATACATTTTTGGTTAACGTGAAAAATATATTATGATTTAACCCAACTGAAGTGCACAAGATATGTCAGTGATGACTTACATGTGTAACTGTGATGCATGCAGTGTTTTGAATCTATTTCGAAAGGATGCTCATGCATGCAGTATCATGATAATTTATAATCACTAATTTCAATAACTGTGACAATATTCCGGCATTGAAATAAGGAGCCTCTATATTAGGAAGCTTAGGTATAATATTAAGATTATTAAGATTAAGATTCAATATACGAACTTAATTAAAAGCTCAGGTAGCAATAGTCTAACGAAACTAAACAGGCGTTTAGGAATGTCGCGTCTCATGAGGAATGTCGCGTCTCATGTGATGATCATAACAGACCATAATTAATGGGATCGACAATTACAATAGCTATGACAGCTACATTCATTCAAATGTTAATATGTCCTACAGCAATACATTTTGGTTCCGTTTATTGACACGATGCTGGGTATGGACGTTCCTGTTTTTCTAAGAGAAACTCAGCATTTAATAATTTCCTTTTTTCGAATTAATTTTGTAGCTATAATAGCTCTATTGGTTATACTGTATCCAGAAGTTTTGATTTTATAATGATATGCAATGTAGGTAATGTTAAAATACGAATTACAATTTCTAAAAGGATGGTAAACATTCGAAATATAGTGAATGGGTTCTATATAAATGAGGTTATGCATTAACCAAAGTTAGCAATCAAGGAACGAGCAGGGCCTGAGGAGAGTAAACTAGGGCAAGGTATAAAACAGGTACCTCCCTTCAAGCGCGGCGTCATTATATCTGCGAGAGCTGGCGAGAGAGCAATTCCAAGTTGGCAAGGATATAAAATTGCACCACCGTCCCACCCTATGAACAACGGCTTCAGCAAGTAATTTCCACCGACACAGTCGGTGTGATTGGTGCAGACAAAGGTGGACAGCTACTGTAGGTCAGGGCTCAAGGCTGGAGACCAAAACATGGCCTTTGACATGAATCCAAGTAACAATTAAGATCAGGGTCCATGTCTGCACCTTACCATCCACAGCGGTAAGTATAGTGAGTGTAAGTGTTAACGACTATATTTCACTGTATAACGAACGACTTTCGAACTTAAAACGTTATACATCTTCCAGTTGAAGACATCACTATCGCTGGTATAGCAGGGCGATGCATGGTTACTCTTCCCGTTAGACAGTGGTTTTAGGAGGCGGGACCCGTGCAATATGTGTCCTGCTGTGAGGGAGTGGTTGCAATACACCCCAACAGCAACTAGAAAATAAATATATATTTAAATAAATTAATTAATATTATCTAATATAGTAGGTTTTGTACATTACGACAGATAAAAATTTCCAGAAGCTACAAACGGTCCAAAATGTTGCTTGTCGAATCACTATAATGGTGTAAAAAATTCGACCATATTACTCCTCTTCTTAATTAATTACGTCGGCTTCCGGTTGGAATCCAACTTTATTACCTCCAATCTGTGATAACCTTTAAATGTATGACCGGATGTGCTTAAAGCTATCTTGCAATCAGGCACCCTGGGAGGATATGCCAATTAGCATGCAATCTGCAGTTCCCATAGGGTTGAGATTAGGGTTAGGATTAGAAGTTCTAGAAAATATGATGGTCACAATGCCAAGGTTGTGATAAGCCCAGTCGCGCAAAACAAAACAAGGCAAAATGCGCGCAGTTTCTCTCTCTCTCTCTGTTGCCGACAATATTGTATGGCAACTGGCAAGCAGCTCCCAAACGCTCAATGTTTTTTCCACTCTCTTTATTTGCGTCCTGAGTGATTTGGAATTACGTTTTTCCAATTCGAACTTTTAACCAACGAGCTAGTTACGACAGAGTATTCTCTGTGATCAAACTGTAAAGGGACACTTCGCTGAGCTTTTACTGTCAGATTCTCTCCTTTGGCTAAATGATATAACCGATGAACCGTAAAATCTAATTGGCTGAACTTGCGCTATTATAAAACGAATGTCAACTGGACGTCTTGGCTAGGCTCAGTATCGCTCTATGCTCCAGCAATATCTTAGCGATAGTCAACTGAAATTTTGATTTGTTGGTCCTTAATCCACTGCAGCGCACGCAAATATGAGCTACAGTCTATATACATTGAACAATCGCTTGTAGCTTGCGTGTACTTCAGTGGCGAGAAGGACAAACGATACTCGTAATATTACAAAATGAACACCCCGTTGCTGTATAATAATAGTTCATGCTGTTCGTTTGGGATCGTTCAGAATCACGCTGTTCACTTGCAAATATTTAAGAATATTTACTTTAGCCAGCTCTCTAGTTGCTCAGGTATTTAAGTAATTGTCGTATTGCGCAATATTTTGAATTCGCATATTTATCTGAAATTTCTGACTATCTCTTCCTGAATCCGACCTTTCACTTGTCTGAATAAGAACTTTCATCGTGATGTTCTTAGAAAAGCAAGGACTTGCATTTTCGTGGAAAGAGGTGTGATCGGCTGCCCATGAGCTCACCGTATGTCGACGTTAACCATGGGAACTTCCTTAAACTTAACAATTAAACAGCAGCAATTAATATAAACAGGACGAAGAAATTAGTACAAAGAAAACAATACAAAGATTAATCAAAACAATACATGTTCAACAAGAAAAGATCAAGTAAGTCCAGTGACAATTAAGACAAAGATCAGGGTAAGTCCGGTGATAATTTAGGAATCTTACTTTCTACGAAAGCAGGAAGTCGTAAAGAGAAAGCAACGTATATAACAAACTGAAATATTAAAACACACCCAAACAGTTTTGTGTTAAATGAGAGAAACTATTTTTGAGAACAGAACTAGAATATCAACAGATGAACGTTTAATATCGTAAACTATAGCATATGGTAAGTATTAAAACGTGTTGTGTTGCGTGGGCAGTGTAGAAATCAAATATCTAAAAAGGTTGGTGTACTGGCGAAATAGCGTGTAAGTAGACTAACGTTTCGAACGAAGGCCTTTTACGTTTCACTCTCTGACAAAGTGCCTTCGCTCGAAACGTTAGACTACTTATATACGTATTTCTGCAGTACACTACCAACGTACTTTTTATGAGAGTATGATTTATTCAGAGTCGATCAGGATAAGGTTGCCCTATTTATCCGAGCCAGAGGCTCATGTTTTAAGCGTTCGACTATTCAGTTTATCACTCTTAGGTGAACGGGAAACCCAAATGATAGGGATACCGAGGGCCTACGTTAGACTACTACTTGCACGCTAAATGTCTGCAGTACACCAACCTTTTTAGATATTTGATTTATATGGTACTGTATGTAATGTAATCTAGTTAATCTAGAAATATTGCCTATATTATACATAGTTATAGAATTATTGTCCAGCCCAATTAGCTTTAAAAAGTGCCATAATTCATAACATAATTTTGAAAACAAATTACAATAAATGAAGGAGGAACATAAATAGAAAGTGACAAAATGTTACAAAGGAAATTAAAAAGCGGAAGAACAAAAGACGTGTCATCACAGATTACCACACCACGATGAAGGAATAAATTAGGGGAGTTTTAAAGGAAAATATCTAATATTGGCGTTACAATCAATGTTGGCGAGACGGTTCCATCTTAAAAATGAATAAACTCTCTAGACTAAGGGCCTATTTATATGATCCCGGTATACCGGGACGCCCGGTGTACCGGGATCATATAAACAGGCCCTAACTATGACTTCTAATTGCGTGGAGCCTCATGAAGACACTAAAATCACTGAAATCGTCAAAAGAAACATGATGACCAGCTATTTTTTTGTGCGCAAGGTCGAATGCTTTATAAAGCGATCTGATGTTACAAGTTTAGTAACTAGTGCACATAAAATCGTTAAGCAGTCGCAGACTGTCGCCGAATTTTTATGTGAACATATGTGAACGCAGATTGTAGCAGACTGTCTGAGAACAATCGGCGACGGTCGGGAAATTTGAACCGCTTGGTTCCGAACTTTCCCGATCGACGCAGACTGTCGCTGGCAGCCTCTACGATCACTCGAGTTTATGTAAACACGAATATTGGCGACTGTTTGCCGATTTTATGTGAACTAGCCATAAACGTTAGTATTAAAATTTTTATTTTCAAAATTATGTTGTGTTATGCTTATTTTTAAAGCTATTTGCTGGCCATTAATATTCCTAACTAGACAACGATTTACGCCTGGTTCCTTCATTACGACAGTGTAATGTTATATTTACACTTTTTGAAATTCAATTGTAAGCTAATATATAATACATCGTAACCAGGGGTGGCGCCAGACGGGGCAGGGGGGGCTACAGCCCCCGTCGGGGAACTTTAGCTCCCCTGTTGGGGAAAAAATTACAATTCATCGAGCGAACTGGAAGAAAAAAAGAGAAAAAGGAAAAAAGGTCTTTTGTTTTCTTCGAATCGTAAGAGTTTTTTGCGCATTAACAAATTACGTTTCGCTAAACAACGTCAAAGGTAATTAACTTTCATCTCTGGCACAAATCTATCACCTCTGTGTTGTTTCGCGCGCTCACCGTCATCTAGTTTCTGTGTGAATATTATTGTTAGAGTTAGTTTCGTATATGTACAGTAAGGAAACACTGACTATAAAATCATGATTTTCACTGGGTTTTTTTGTTGGTTTTTTATTTTAAAACTGCCTCCAAAATGCAGGACATCAGAGGCTTAGAAAATCAAAAATTTCAAAGGGGAGCATGCCCAGGATCCCCTTGGAGGAATTACAACTACCTGTTAGCTCCGCTGTCGGGGGAATTCCTGGCGCCACCTTGATCGTAACATTGCACGTAGTTAACTTCTTCTGATGCTTTCATTTGTTTAGTTTAAATAAAGATTCAAGTGGAGCAACATGACTTGTTTATTTAGTTGGAGAAAAAAGTACTCACTTCTCAAATCAAATTCTTATCTCGACAACAAAGTCATTGCAGAAGACATCTTCTACGTAAGATATCTTGGATACACCAAAATAAATAAA
Organism: Chrysogorgia sp. JL179-B06; assembly: GCA_035772405.1. Lineage (NCBI taxonomy): Eukaryota > Metazoa > Cnidaria > Anthozoa > Scleralcyonacea > Chrysogorgiidae > Chrysogorgia > Chrysogorgia sp. JL179-B06. The sequence continues at coordinate 51,463 of JAYKKM010000159.1, read as the reverse complement.
CAAGATGAATGTACATCTCGTGATCTACTATCTAGTTTCCTGACGAAAAGTCTTCAAAAGTTACAAGAGCAAGAGCTTATTATTAATTCAAAATCCATCATAATACGTGAAACTGACGCTAAACAACCATTGGTGTTATTTAACATTCCTTTATCTTCTGTTAGAAATGCTATTTATCGAAAAACAGATGAACAATATGAAAATTATTGTGTATTCACAGTAAGAGACGATGTGTATTCTTGTCAGGGTATTCACGTTTTATTATGTGACAACCCAGACGAACCATTCAGAATAATTGAATCATTTAAAACTGCATGCATTCAATATCGAAAATAACAATTAATAATGCTTATAATATGTGAATTATGCTGTGGTTTCCATAATTGTTAAACCAGAAACGCCGGGATGGAAAGTCGGCAAACTAGTAAGCGACTAGTAACAAATCGATGTTTTATATAAATATCCCAAATTCAAAACATAGTCCCAACCCCAAACCTAATCTTAATCCGAACTCTAACCCTACAACTTATAATACTAACACTAACTAATAAAGTAAATATGGTTTATACGGGCACGAGAGACGTGAAAATTGGAACGCTTCTTGTGCTTTCTTCGGGTTTCAACCAAATGTTATAAATCTTTGTATAGAGATAACTTTCGCCTTTCCAACAAATCGTATGTTTTTTGTTTTTTATTTTTAACGATTTTTGGCGGGAAAATGACGTAACAGAACGGGAACTAAAATTAAATTTTTGCAAAATAAACCATTGTGAAGTTACATCTTCAAGATCATGGTGAGAAAAGTTCAAAACTAAAAAAAATAATGTTAATATCTTAATTCAGGCCAAAGATATGTCTTCTTAAAATGCGAATTTTTCGCCATTTTGTGATATTTTTAGTAAGAAAATCACGGTAAATTCAAAATCTAAACAAGTATAACTCTTAACTGAACTAGAAATACGTATACGCAACAACGCCTCGCCCAATTGCTGTTTGAAACTTACAATACAGTACTTCTTTTAGTTCTAAATTACTTGAATTATATAGTAGCCACTTGGTGCACCCGTTCCTCCTGTTCTAAATCACTTATAGTGACAGTTCTAAATTTTAGAACGCCACTTATAAGTGGCAGGAATTATCACCTGAGCAACCTGGGATAGCGCGCAATTCGATCTTATTAAAGTGGCACAACAGTGTTGCACTACACCAAGATGGCTGCTCGTTCTTCGACTTACGGCGTCTTAACCGATGAACAGAAACGAGTTTTACTCGGTTTTTACGATAAAGGAATGACCTCTACTGGAACTGATATGCGTGAGAAGATAATGAAGGCCGCGGATGAGATAGGAACAAGCTTCGAGAAAGTAAAGGTAAAATAAAACTAAAAATAACTACACTGCATTATTTACTGATATATATTATATATTGAGACGACGAGATCCACACGTGGTCTTGGTTTTACTAAGCGTAGAATACAGTAAATTAGGAAGAGTAATATTGCGATGCGATTAAAAATCGCACAATAATTTATACCGTTGCAATCACAGAGCAACGTCTAAACAATTTACATAACTTACGTGCGTCAGCATCGACCCAAAATAATGGCAAATGTTGCCATATCACAATGAATCTGATAAGATTCCTTGGATTTATGGATTTATATACTGTCATTGAATTACACAGTCAACTGTATTATAACATTATTTAGAAATGGATTGGAAATCAAAGAAGGAAAAGGAAATTGAGGGATTCAGATCTTGATACTGGAACTGAAATGGCTTCAAAATGTCCACCAGGAAAACGAACGACCTCTGGTTATAACGTATTTTCCTCAAAAATGCTCAGCTCAGGTAAAAGGAATGTGTGTGGAATATGAATTAAGGAACCTAAAGTTAAATTGCTTTCATAAAACTCATCATCTAAACGAGAAAGTATTGTAAATATGATCGAGAGAGATGTGTTGATACAATGATGAGAGGCCCAGTACAATAATTCTGAAATAGTTCTTGCTTTATAAAGAGACAGCTACAGTATTACTGTATAAAGAGCATCTCTACAAATAAAGATGGAATGTAGGTTGCTGCTTGTCTTTATGGACTTTCTATTTGCAGAAGCTACCTGTCATGTATGCATTGATATCTGTGGTAAAAACAACAACAATAGCAACAATAATATTCACATAGATGATTCAGGCTCAAATCATCAGAAAATGTGGCTCTTACTTTGTGTACCGGACACACAATGGACACAGATCTCAAGATTTCTCAAGATTCAGAAGCTTTACAAGAACAAAAACCCTACCCATAACCCAAATAAAAACTCTAGTCCTATAACCCTGAAATAAAGGAATACTAACCCTACTTTTAAACTAAATATTTCATTGATGTAATATTCTGTATCCGGCACACGAAGGAGATGCCGAAAATGTTTCTGAGCCTCAGATTGAACCGTGTCTTATTGGCAATCAGAATGCTGCAACCATTGAGCTACCGAGACTCAGATGAATACTGAAGTTTACAATTGTTCGATTGATATAATCAATGTACAGTACAGAACTACCTGTGCAGCAGTCACTCTTACTCTATATCATAATGCTTAGATGTATCATCTGTCTATTCCAAGCTCCCACATTCAATGTATATACAGTATATAATACGATGATAAATATTGATGCTGGGTAGATGTACTGTTACGGTAATTCACTAATTTTCTGTATTCTTATGTCATTTATTCCTTGGTATAGATGAATGTAAAGGTATTTCCTCAAACTCTGAGAAAATGACCTATGTTGCCACAAAATGGAATTCATTAAATGCTGATGAACGAGACCTTTGGCATGGCGAAGCAAATAAAGTGGAAAAATTTGATGTTCAAAACATAACTGAGGAGCAAAGAAAGAAATTGATTATGAAAAGCAAGAAAAATCTTATTGCAGAGGTACAATTATGTGCATCTCTTTTGATATGGAAAAACATACTGTAGTAAAATGTTTTGTATAATTTGATTAATAATATAAAGGATCATCCATAACTTAATCGGCAATAAATATCCATAACTTAATCGGCAATAAATATCCATAACATAATCGGCTATAATATCATTAAAGGTGTTTAGGGCATTTGAAGACCTTGAACTACTATATTCTGGCTATTTTAGTCATACAATACATAGTTTGATATATTAGTTAAAGGTACATACTTACAGTATTTTTGTTTCCTAATGTCCTTTTTAAGAATTTCAAAAAAATCACATACATCTTATCTATCCATATGAAATGCTGTTAGAATATGTAGTTTACATGTTATAATATTGTTATATATATATATAACTAGTATCGAGTACAAAATTGATAACTGATAGTTGATAACTAGTATCGAGTACAAAATCATACGGATAGAGTGCTCAATGGCGAAGCAGAGCGATATAACATGAAAACACAAGTTTGAGTTACTTCATAAGAACTTTATTCATGACAAATTTGTCTCGTATGGCAAGTGCGAAGCTTGCCACACTCATCAGGTGAATTCACATTCACATATATACATGTATATATATACATGAAAGTATACAATGTATATATATATATATATATATGGTGAAGGAAAATTTCGAGTGTTGGAATATATATACATTTCAAGACCAAACCGGGACAAGTTGCAAAAAATGCAACTTAGAGGCCTTCCGGCTGGAATTGAACCCATGACCCTGCGATGCTAGTGCAGTGCCCCAACCACTGAGCTACGGAAGCCGCCACAAAGAGCCTAGTCACAAGTTCTGTATATATAGTGGTGGTAATGCCGGGATAAGATTCTGGGTATATATTACAAGTACTATTTGGCATTTCACTTGGTTAAACTACAGGTTCTAAAGATTTATGGTGAAGGAAAATTTCGAGTGTTGGAATATATATACATTTCAAGACCATTTTTCGCAACTGGTCCCGGTTTGGTCTTGAAATGTACATTTATATATATTCCAACATTCGAAATTTACCCCATTGAAATAAAACTTTAACTTACTATACAATGATTTCGAACAAAATTATGCAGCTACAGTTAATAAATTGCTATGTAGAGTACTATAAATACTATACATGTGCTGTTTTATATCTAGCCTGCATAGTGGCCCTCCAGGGAGGGGGATCCCTCCCCAATCCCCACCCTGGAGGGCCGCTACGCAGGCTATTTTTATATCTGTCATCCTCACATTTTTTATTTATTGGGTTTTCTAAAATTTTCTTTGTATCAATGTATTTTTAGCTTTCCTTCTTGGAGAGCCTTGGATGCGAACTGGCAGTGGTTTTTCTAGAACCTCAAACTGGAACAGTTAACCAATATGGCTCAGTTAAAGGACTCCAATTCCTTCTACAGAACGAAACAATACCACTGAAGTTTATGGAGTTTTTTGGTAAGTCAAGTTGATTTCTTGTTTGTCAATTTATTATTGTTGTTGTCTGTAGTTAATAAAAATAAATAGCACAACTTGTGAGGCTTTGCTTTGAAGAACTACAGTAGCCTGCAGTGTATACACTGTATTGCCACAGTTATGTAAAAGGGATCTGTAGATGTATATTACAGGTAACTGCTGTAACTTAGTCTACCATAGTGTACAGTGTACAGTATACAGTATGTAATTAAAAAAAACAATCAATACAGCATATAACTGAGGCCTTGCTATGAAGAACTACAGTAGCCTGAAGGGCAAAAAGCTCTCTAGTAGATATACAGTATATTAACTGACTTTGTCTACTATATAGTACAATGCACTGAACATGTAGTTTAGTTTTCCTCTGAATTCACATAGTGCCTTACATGTATGTCTCCAACTGATGTTAAAAATTATTTTGCAAGTTACAGTAGCTTTGACAGTTAGTACAACCTGATTTGCTGAGTGCTTTTTTAGCTACACTGTATTTGTATTTTCTAACATTAACTTAACTTACTGATGTACCATTAACAATGTATGATGAACTATATGAAATATAGTTGAACTATTGATGAACTATATGAAATATATTTTAGATTGCCCTAAAATCAGTAATAACAGCCATACACTTAGTGATGTACAAGATTTGTTCAACAAGAAATATAGTAAGTTTATACTGTAGTATGTTTTAGAATTCTAGTATTATTTTTGATAATTGAATAACTATTGTAGTGTATAATACATGAGTAAGGAAAACATAATAATGGGGTTTCTGGTTTATTAAGCCTACCACTAGTCATGTAAGTATTAGCTTGTGTGGATTGAAATCTCACATTTGTTGAAGACATTTTGTTGTTGTGATAGTGTGCATTCTATTATAATATATCAATGGATCAACTCCATATTGTATTATATTGCATGCGTACTAGTAAGGCCAAAATAAAAAATACCTTGGTTTCCGGTTTCCCGACCCTACCTAGTTTTTGGCCAGTAAAATACCGACCCTAATCTTTTTATTGAAATTTTGAGAAGGCTGGGCATGAATTGCAGCTTGATTTGCATCCTGTGGTTTGGTTAAAACCTATTGTTCGTCCATGCAATGTTTGGGAAAAAAACTAAAAAAAGAAAGAAAAACCGACCTACCCTACCTAATTTTTTTCAGCAAGAAATAGGAAACCCAGGTATTTTTTTTCTTGGCCTAAATATAGGAGATTTGAGTAGACAGATAATATATACAATACCTGTAGTACAATATACTGTATGAACAGTCATCAAGCTAAATTACTCAAGGATCATACCTGTAATTACTTTCTGACTCATAATCATCCAGTTCATGCTCATAATCATTTTATGAGCAATTGAACTTGAGGATCGTCCATGTATCATTTAGAATTTTTCATGTTAAAGTAATTTTATTCACGTTCAAATAGGTGAAGCTTCAGGAAAACCTGGAAGTAGAGTGCCTTATATTAAAGGAGGATTTAAAGTCACTGGCATGCCTGAAGGTGTGCCCTTCAAGAAGCCCAGTTGCTATGGAGTAAAGCAGATCAATGAAATAATGAAATGTCAGCAAACCATTGCTTTTGACTTGACTGATGAAGATTGCACTGATGGTGTATATGCTGATAGTACACATGCTGATAGTACACATGCTGATAGTACACATGCTGATGGGACACATGTTGCTGGAATTGATACTTCATTTGATGCTTTCAAGATCTTGGGCAAAGTTGTTGAAGAAGACAAAATTCCTGGTGTTGTAGCTGGTAGGGAATTCATTGAGGAAAGTGATTTGGAAGTGAAAGAGTTGGAATTGAGTGAGGATGAATTCCAATTGCTGGTCACAAAATGTCAGCAGTATTTCACTGATGATGCCCTGAGTTCATTACAAGCCAATTATGAAAGCTATTGTAACCATGAAGGGTATATACTTCCTGTCTACACTGAAGCAGAAGAGCCATATTGGCTCTTTTATCACCCAGGCAAAAAGACAGAACTTGAAAATCTGCAGCCACATGATAAATTATGGGGATATTGGTTGAATACAACACAGAAGTTGAATTATGAATTGTTGGCAAATGAAAAAGCATCAGTCAATGGCATTAGCATAATAAAAGATTCAAATGAGCAACATAGTTCCATGTATTTATCTTTGAGAAGGAGTTTGGAATTAGAAAACAAAACAACAATTTTAATTCCAGAATCATTTCATGACAATGTAGTTTGCATGTTTAAAAAAGAATGGATTTTTGTAAATTACTATACTGTAGATAAAGAATTTGGAAACAATTTTCAAATCTTTTTTAATCACCATTGTAAATTCTTGAAATAAAATACTGTATATACAAATTCTTATTCATGGAAATCAAATCAATCACATAACCTGCATAATATAATAGTACCTCTCTCCTCCACAGAGGCTTCCAGTGCGGTAGAGGGAGGTTATCCCATTACCCTCTACCGCATTCCTTATCCGAACCCATATAACCCTCTACTGCATTGAAAGCCTCTGTGGAGGAGACAGTAATAGTACACTGTACTTTAACATACTTTAAAAAGTTGGTATACTGCCAAAATAGTGTTTAGGAGGTCTAACATTGGAGCGTTGGCTCTTCGTCAGAGTGTGAAATGATAACCATGTGTGAAACTTTTATATGCAAAACAATCATGTGACAAAATTAATGTAATTATACACATGTACACAAATTTTATTACAAAAACATATTCTTTAAATATCTTACAACTTCAACCATATTTCCATGACATGCCATATCCTTAATACACTTCGATACTGAATTTAGTTGCAAAAGATCTGCACTAGCTTTATTTGAACATTCTTTAATTATGATGTCCACCAATGATGCAAACATATTTATATCATTTTGGTAAGCCATTAAACAGTGGCATTTGTCCATATGCCTGCCTTTATGTAAATTTAAAAATACAGGTTGAAAAGACTTTTTCAATTTTCTATGTAGAATTATGTTTTCTGCCTTTATTTCTCCATGAATAAAACCATTCAAATGCATGTGGCAAAGACCTTCTGCAATGTCTAACACAATTGAAGTCCAGAGAACAATATCAACATTAGCTGAATTTAATAACCCAGACACAGACATGAATACTCCTTTAGTAACTACACCATAGAATTTGGTAACCAAAAGGTAAGGCTTGCTATCACTGCACATACCAATCAGGACAGGCAAACAAGGGTGTGAGGGCAAATTAAGTACAGTCTTTGCCTCCTCAAAGATGCTTGTTTCATATTCTCTAACTGCAACTGGTATACCTCTGTAAATTCTCAATGCAAGATGGGAAAAATTTCCATTTGCAAAGTTATAAGATGGCATTTCATCGAGAAATGGTAGCAGTTCAGCTCTTTCCAGGTACATGCAGGCTGGTATTTGGTGAATTTCACATGTTTCTTTGTCACCTTAAATATAATATAGTAAGGAACTATAAGATAACATTAACACATACCTTTTGGTGCTCAGCCTCAGATGCTCTAAAAGGATGGTATACTGCCAAAATAGTATGTACACCTCCTATTAACACTATTTTGGTAGTACACCATCCTTTTAGAGCATAAAATTGTATTTATACGCTGCCTATGCAACACAACATTCTAATATATAACTTAGTTAATCACTTATATATATTATATATTATATATATATATATATATACATACTGTATATATATAGTACAATCTACAGACACGTGTTTCGCTGTTCCACAGCTCATCAGTGTAGCTTGGTACAATCTAGACATGTGCATGAGAACTATTTATACTCAAACGATTGCTGGTGACAACCGCTTGTGAGACAATAGCAGTCGTGTGCACAAGCGGTATAGGGCCATTAGGCCATATATATATATATATATATATATATATATATATATATATATATATATATATACATATATATATACATATATATATATATATACATATATATATATATATATACATATACATATATATACATATACATATACATATACATATATATATATATATATATATATATATATATATATATATATATATATATATATATATATATATATATATATATATATATATATATATATATATATATATATAGTGAAGGAAAATTTCGAGTGTTGAAATACATACATTTTAAGACCAAACTGACTAGGCTCTCGGCAACGGCTTCCGTAGCTCAGTGGTCAGAGCACTGCACTAGCATCGCAGGGTCGCGGGTTCAATTCCAGCTGGAAGGCTTTGAAGTTGCATTTTTCGCAACTGGTCCCGGTTTGGTCTTAAAATGTATGTATTGCAACACTCGAAATTTTCCTTCACCATAAATCCTTTCAACATGTAGTTTGATCGAGTGAAATGCCAAATATTACCTATATATATATATATATATATATATATATATATATATATATTCATTTATATTATGATTATTAAATTTATTATGATGATTATTAAACTACTATAACAATAGTAAATACCAATTACATGATTTACAGTAAATACCTTGAGATACCATTGAACTTGGAGGCATGTTCTCAACAGTGTTTACACGACGAATGCCTGCATAATAGTAGACGTGGTTGCTGTGTATTCTCTTAACGTTTGGGAAACTTCGTCGAACAACCAAACCACATTCTCTCTTCGAAATATTTTCAAAGGCGGTAGTTAACTCCAATATGACTTCAGAGCATTTTACACGAGACGAGACATCAGCAACGAAGACTCGTGATAACCTATTTAATATAGGAAGTGGTTAGTTCCGATTTAATTTATATGAAGATTATACGTCAGGAAAATTATACTTCAAAAACTTACCATGAAGCACGAAAATCGCGGAAGTCGGACGGAATAAATGATTTATCTTTGCTTTCCTTAGCCATGTTCGAGCGTGGTCCTCCGCGCGCATGTTGTAGGGCCTAAGAACTAATATCGTGTGATGACGTAGACATAAAGGGTGCTGCCAAACGGTGCTGCTGATATATTATATATATTATATATATAATATATATATATATATATATATTTATATATATATATATATATACATATATATATATATATATATATATATATATATGCATAATATCATGACTCAATTCAATCTCGATCCCGCGTATTCAACTATACGAACTAGCCACAGCACAACCCACTACGGCCGCACGGCCGAATTACCTATCGCTCTAGGGCGAGTTAAAAATTGTTTTAGTACAAATTTACATATGTTCCTAACCCAAGAAATTAGATTTATTTCACATTTTTCGTATAAAATTGTATAAATATTCTTTCAAAATCACGCGACTTCCATGTTTTATCCCAGAGGTTTATTATCAGATGATGGTAACTCCTGCAATAGCCAATGGAAATTGAAGATATATTTGCGAAATATTATACTAAATATATAAACGTGATGTGCTGCGTAGGCAGTGTGCAATACAATTGTACATTACCGAAATAATACGTCTGCAGGATGTCTAAGGGGTGGTCCATTAGAAATCCTGGGATAATGCATAGGGATTAGTTTCCAAAAAAAATTTGCGCAAGGAATTAAAATGATCAAAAAAAAACAGATCAACCCAAAAAAAATTGTTCAAGCAAACTAGATACATTGCCTTTATTCTAATGGTCCACGCCTAACATTAACTCGAGCAAAGGCCGGCCAGCTAATTCGATCGTCAGAGTGAAACTTTTAGTGCTATGCCTATATATGAATGCCTGACTGATGAAAGGCGACCGACGAAACAGTTCTTTAATATATTTTACACAATACAGTACAATACATTTAAATCTCAAAATTCTAGTTCAGTGCATGCATCCAGCTGTGTACTTGATGTTTGCTTATATATATGCAGTTTATATATAAGAACATAATATAACACCCAGATTTTTCGCTAGGCGAAATCAATCCCAGGCTGATTTGCGAAAATGCACGTAGGTGTTACTGTATTTGACAATTTTTCTTAAAAAGAGAAACTATACAGTACAGACTAACTGAAAATAATATGATACACTGAAATATATAGCTGCATTAAATTAATTTATAATGACAGTAATCATATATATATAATTATATCGATGTCAATGCATGTTTCTCAGTTTTCCCACTTAATAGCTGGAAGTTACTTTACTCACGTATACATGCGTATATGCATGGCGACGTGTACATTCATGTCCAATCCATCATAATTTACACATTAAGACTAGCTGATCCTCCTATTTTCTTTCCTATATACATGTGGTGAACAGAGCTAGAACATTTCTGGATGCTTATAAACTCAAAATGGTTTTTTGGTGATTCGGATAGAGCATAAAAAGTTAGTTAATAAGTTCTGGATTAGTTTTTGCGTTAAACTTTTAGTTTTGGAGATATAACGGCTAAACATGCAAATTGTGCCATTTTTTTGAAAAAAGTAGCGCCACCAATATAACACACAGGGACCTGGATCCGAGGAACCCATCTTCAACAACAACCCTAGGCTGTTGTATAGGAGAAGACAGCTATCTTAAGAGTTTTTATTGACAAATGCCCAAGCGATGTGCCTTTACGATGTTACCTTGTCTACTCGAATTGTAATATATTTTTATAAGTATCGAAACATAACACGTTCCTCGGATCCAGTCTCCCGGCCTGCGCTACTTTTTTTCACAAATTGCGACTTTGAGCCCTTATATCTCCGAAACTAAAAGTTTAACGCAAAAACTAATCTAGAACTTATTAACTAACTTTTTATGCTCTATCCGAATCACCAAAAACCCATTTTGGGTTTATAAGCACTTTAACAATTAGACAACGAGTCCGAGTTGTCTATGAGCGAATAGTCAACGAGGACGAGTTGTCTAATTGTTTTAGTAGAAACAAATTAGTGGACTATTACAAATCATGCATTCTCAAAAAAATTATCCAAAAAACTCATCCGAAACCTCCCCAAAACGAGAGTTTTCTGCCATTGTTTTGAGCGCGTTTCCCAAACGTTGTCTATCACGAATAGACAACGGTTGAGTAGCCAATCAGAATGCAGCATTTGTAATAGACCATGGTCAGTTTCTACTAAGAGCAGATAGTCAATTCATGCTTCGCCCTCATTCACTATTTTCTATTAGTAGAAACTGACCATGGTCTATTACAAATGCTGCATTCTGATTGGCTACTCAACCGTTGTCTATTCGTGATAGACAACGTTTGGGAAACGCGCTCAAAACAATGGCAGAAAACTCTCGTTTTGGGGAGGTTTCAGATCAGATTTTGGATAATTTTTTGGAGAATGCATGATTTGTAATAGTCCACTAATTTGTTTCTACTAAAACAATTAGACAACTCGTCCTCGTTGTCTATGAGCCAATAGTCAACTCAGGCTTCGCCTTCGTTGACTATTCGCTCATAGACAACTCGGACTCGTTGTCTAATTGTTAAATAGACAACGTGTATGTATCGAGTTGTCTAATTGTTTTAGTAGAAACCAACTAGTATAGAGTATTACAAACCATGGATTCTCGGACAAATTATAAAAAAAAACAAAACTCATATGAACGTCTCGCCAAAAGGAGAGATTTCCGGCATTGTCTTATCGTTTACCATGAGTAGCGTAGCCAATTAGATTGCAGCATTTATAATAATAGACCATTGTCAGTTTTTACTAATGTCTAATAGATGCATGTTATAACATGTACAGTTTTAGTGATGTGCCTATATATAGAGTATACTTGTTCCATGTAGCGGAATAAAATTAAATATTCAAAGTCATATACTTTCAGTTTGTTTCATGACTTATTAATGAGTTCTTTAATATTAATTTTGAGGTAATATACGTTATTATAAAGTCTCGTCATCATCTGAAATATCTAGAATAGATAATACGTCATCTTCATCATCAGTTTCACATGCAGAATTCTCTCCAGCCACATCTAAGCTTTCTACCTCCATGTCATTTTCGTGATCTTCTACACTCGTAAACACGCACTCCTTGTTTGGAATACGTGATAGAATGTTCTCTGGAAGGAAAGTACTCAGCAAAGAACCCAGTGCATAAAGTTTGTTTTCACTCTCGCGAATTCGTTTTTGGAGGAGACTGTTAAGTCCTCTCATATAAACCGTGGGTTCGTCAACGTGTGCATCTATAAACGATTCCATGTGAGCTTTCTGATTCTCGTAATGGACCACCAGTTTCATCATTTCTACATCCAAATGCTCATTCTCCTCCTTACATCTTTCCACAAAATTATGCAATTCGATGACATTTCTCTTCAGGGCGAAAGGTACTTCGTCTTGCAAATGAGCAGCTCCTCTGAAGTGATGGTAGATAGGAGACTCTGGATCCTTCATTTCATCAAAATTTATTGTTGCTGGCAATCCCTCAACCTGGTCCTTCCAAACGGCTAAGGCTGTATTGTACTTCGCAATAGCAACTTTAATCGCATTGGTCTTTCGTGTTATCTGCTTGGACAACTTAACAGCAATCGCTTGACCATCTATATGCAACATTAAAATACAATCATTTAAAATAACTATATAAAATCAGTATTATATTCAACTGACGAAATTCTGAGGGCTGTAATGATTCACATACATTTCAATTACGATTTCCAATATTGCTCACGGGGAAACATTACGAAACATAATTAATGTGCACTTGCCTGCGTACTTTCGCTTCAGTGAAATCAGGAATATCCTTTCTGCAGCTAAATGGTACAAGCTTGCAGTTGTTCGGTTTCTCCTTTCGTGCTCAATAGAAAGAGCAGCAGCATTAAACTTCTCTTCACCAACTTTCCACCTGTTTTCTATTTTGCGGTTCCTTTCGGTCGTTGCTATAGCCTTTAAAATACTGAAATGAATGACAGTCAAATTTATATCATGTCAAAAACATGGTAGGACGTAACACAATACTCACCTTTTTATTTTTCTGACAACATCGGTTATTGCATTGTGGTTTTCTTGGTCGGTTAAGGCTATACTGGATCTATGTAAAATAAGTAAAGTCCGAGAACCTAGATCAATTACAGGAGAAAGTGCCACATTGAAATTTGTAAAATATAAAATTTGGCTTACCTAAGCTCTTGCACGTTGCACAGGTTCTGCACATACTTTGCCTCCCAGGATAACGGTAAAACTTTTCTTTCTGAAAGATACGATACAAAACATGACTTTACAATATTTAAATTTTAAAGTGCAATGCCAGAAGCTTGTTGTCTGCAAGGTTTTTCATAGGAGTATCCTTAATCATCTAGCAAAATGGTTATAATACCAATTGCTCAAAGCTTTGTTACAGTTTTTGCTACAATTGCTACAATTATAAGCATTACAAATCAATACAGTAACTGTAAATATACTGTACTTTTAACTTAAAAATACTCACTTTCCCGTAGTTGTAAAATACTTTCCTCTTCCATTATCCAACAGCAAACCAAGTCAGCATCATAGGACACTACAATTAACAATAACATACAGGTAGTAAAAGTAATAATAATAATAATAATAATAATAATAATAACAATAATAATAATAATAGATTTGGTCAACAGACCTGTCAACTTAGAGAA